>JAGFPH010000008.1:14850-54395 GCA_018207615.1 Philaenus spumarius
AATCTATCAAAACTCTACATTTTGCTTTCGTGATTACTGTTGATACAGTAAGTTAGATTTCGTTATAACACGTACGCGTTTCAGAGCATTTTTGAGGACAAACTTTTGTTAATATTTGTATAAATGTTGTAACTTTGTCAGCAATTTTGGTGAATTCTAATGTATTAACGATCTGAAGTGACTGGCAAAAAACTCTCAAGATGGAGCAGATGCTCTGAAACGCGTATAAAAGTGTTATTACAAGAAAGAAGCCACGAGGCAGAATATAAGTAAGGTAACTCATTGTTATTTAAAACATTGTGACTTGGATACTAAACAAACATGATTATTTCAAAATATATATTTTGTTGGTAATATTTAGGTGTAAAATAAAGGGGGTTCTGTTGGGACCAATTGAATATTTGTCCAGAAACTTTGTGGATAAAATAAAACTTGAACACAGAATCTAACAACTAATACGTTTATTAACTAAAACGCATTTCAACCACAAAGTCACCATCTTCAGTAATGCACGAGCTACAATAATCAAACTGTAACTATTATAGTTTGATTATTGTAGCTCATGCATCATCCAAGATGGCGACTTGTCGTTGAAACGCGTTTGAGTTAATGAACGTATTTGTTGTTAGATTCTATGTTCAAGTTTTATTTTATCAATATATCTTCTCACAAATCAAGCTCAATTTACAAACTCAGACATTTTTTAACAAATTTCAATATAAATACAATTACACACAGTATTTTTCAAGTTTTAAATTTCGAGACCAAATTATTTAATTTCTTAACTTTGCTAAGCCAACAAATATCTATAAAACACTTTAATTTTGCAAACCATACATCGTGTCACGTACTCTAAACCGTTCCTCTGGCCCTTCCTACGTGTACAATCAAGATTAAAACCAACACTAAAGTCGGCAAAACCAAACAGTTCCGAAAAGAACAAACAACGTCCCCCGAAACACCCATTAAGGCAGAACATTCTTTATTTCACACAAACCTCGGGCACTCGGTGACATTTTGACCTTTCCTTCAACTTTGAGTTTACCGCTTACACTATCCTCGTTGTATCTTTCTAAATAATTTACGCCCGATTTAAACATGTGTGTATCTATTGAGGCTTTTAACATAAGATACTACTTCGTGACTAAAACATTTCGCACTTCACATAACTGACTAGTAGACAAGGGTTCGCTTGTGTTAAAACATGGAACCCATTCTAAAGTTTGCCAGACAATCTTACAAATAACTTACCTATTTTATAAAAAAAGAAAATTATATTATTATCATTAATTGCCTTACTGAACTGGTTATTATTATGAACTATGTTGACTTCGTTGGAAGTACCTATATCCATTATATTATTAATACCAAGATTTTCTTTAAAATCATTTAAATAAAATCCACCCTTCTTTAAACTTTACCAGCGAAATAGAAAATAACAAAAGCATACATTTTTAAGACTTAATAATAACCAAGATAGATAAGAATTTCTCACTCAAAATATAGTGCAGGTGATGGAAGTAGTAGAGTACGGAATGCAAAATGTGAGGACAGCATTTTATCAACGGATATTAGCTTAAAATAGCTTAAGGACTAATAATCCGGATCTTGCCGGTCCATTTTCTTTATCCCCCTCCTATTACCTACTTATGATGGAAACCGATGAAGTGGCTATGGAGTTATCAACTCATATAAAGCAAGTGTACGTCCGTACGAACGTACACATGAGTAACAATATAATATAACAGCTGATTTGACCCATCATCTGTAATAAATAAACAAAACATAGCGTAGATTATACTTTGGGGTTATGTTTACAACTTAAATCAATATAAGTCTTGTGAAGTAGATTTTTTTAAAGTATGAGTTAAAGAACTAATGTAGCCTATAATAAGTTATAAAATTTGCTTTGAGGTTATAACATGAATTTAAATACAAGCTTATATTATTAATATATTCATTTATACAAGTTTAAAGAAGAGATTCCTATTCGTTTAACTTCGGAAACATTTGTAGGCATGTTATTTTCGTATATCAAATAAAAATATTCCAATATTAATTTCTTCGTTATAATATTAATAACTTCTAAATCATTTGATCTATCTTTGTGAAGTTAGAAAGCAATTAAAAGATATGGTTTTTACCTTTATTTAGATATATAATAATTAAAATAAATACAAATTTTAACAAATAGGCCTACAGTTTTATAATTTTTATAATTGTACACATTTTTACGGGGAGTTAAAACTCCCCGTCAACAAAGTACTGGGAGTTTTATCTGGGTAGGCCTGGTAAAGTCTGTTGTTATTAAATAGTATTTTTTTTTTAAATTTTGTATTTCAGATGTGTATCTAATTAATCTGCTGTGATTTTTTACTGGGGCGTACTAGTTTTAGCCATAATTTATAATTTCTCTTATGATGAAAATGATGATAGGTTGATAAATAAACAAAAATTGTGATTTAAAAAACATTTAATAATAACACAAAAATATATAAGAGGAAACAACAAATTTAAATAGAAATATATGAAACAAAGAAAATTAGTCATTTTTATTTGGTCAATCATTATTTACAGGCTACATTTACATAATGAAATACAATAGTCTAGTCAATCAATTATCAATAGGGGGTGTAGCATGGAGGGGGAAGCATTTGACTTTAGAAATTTGTGGGGAGTACTTACTAAACATACTAAAAGGGGGGGAGGGGGTGGAAAGCGAACGAGAACAGGACATTAAACGACCACCGTTCGAGTTCGAGGTGAACGAAGAAAACGCACACATAAAAAAAAATCAACTCGCGTGAAAATCCGACAACGCTGTGAAAACCTAGAAGAAAAAACAAAAGAACAATAGAAGAAATCAGTTATCGCAAGCTGGGATTCAAGAAAGTCACGTGCTCCAAAAGTAGAGGGGATACAGGCTTGCCAAGGTTTGAAATAAGACAATTAAAACAAAACAATGGATTTTAATTAAATTAGAGTAAATAAAAAAAATTGAATAAAGAAGAAAATTAACAGATTAATTAGTATAACAGTATGGAGATGATAATTCCCGGAAAAGTGAAAATTGAAGAAAATAAACACTTAAGTGTAAAAAACAAGGTTGGTGGGGAAAAGGGGTATAAGCACGTGCTTATATATAAAGGGGTTGGTTATATATAAGCACGAGATGCAGCGGCGTGACGGACTTAAATTATTCTTAACTTACTAGCTGATTATTGAGTTGCTTACTTGAAGTATTACGTTTATATTATTATTCTGAAGTATTACTTGTATAATTTTTACTGAGTATGGATTAGTAGACGATGGAGTATTACGATTATTAAAAGTATATTTAAGCATTACAAAGAAAGTTTTCAAGAAGTTTATGGAAGTTACCACACCTAGAGAGACAACCGACAAACCTACATCAGTTAAATGAAGTAGTATAATATACAGAGTGTGTTTGTGTTCGCACTCTTAGGCCGGCCACACACTGCAACAGTCGAGGCGAGGCGAGGCGAGGCGAGGCATTTTGACTAAAGGCGTCTTGAGCGACAGAGAAAGCATAGGCGCTTACGGAGCACCATACACTGCAAGAGACGAGGCGAGACGAGGCGGAAAGGCGTCTTTAGTCAAAAAGCGAAGCAGACAACAATTATGTTTCGTCGAAAGTCATTTAGTCAGAGCGTACCGCGCTTGCGCGAAGTCATGTGACTTCTACCACTCTGTACTTTCTGTACTGTTACTGTAAAACCACGCCAAAACTTTGGTGCTTTGACTTGCCTCGCCTTCTGCTGTACGGCCGCATTTTACGTCAGATTTAACACGATCGCCAAATTTTGTACACACGATAGCCAAAAAATGCAACAACCGGACGCAAGTTTGTTGACTGGAAGTACAAATTTTGTTTTAATTTTCTTACTAAAATGTAACTTTCTTTGTGTTTTATCTAATATAATAAATAGGGGATATTTTTCTGAACATTTAGTTTTTTACACGGCCTTCTACACGGTCTGGTCCCCCCAAAATCTATCAAAATGTAAAATACATTAAGAATACCCGTTTAAATTCCACGTGGTTGATTTCTCCGTAGGGCATTTCTGAACCGAAACCGTCGGCCGAGACACAAACTCGCCACGCGTAGTCCTTAATACGAGGCAGCAAGATCGAGATACAAACTAACAAAGGGAGTGATTCCACTGCGAGCGGAACGAAGCAGCGCGTGAGCCGAGGAAGTAAAAAATTTACTAATATTATTTCGTACGCGTAGGCAGCTATTCAGTGCCTTCGTGAGTAGACAAATGTCCCACATTTAATAGTTATTTGAAACCCTAAAACATTAAAATTTAGTTTTTAAATTCGCTCAACTCAACGGTTCAGCTGCGTGATGGAATTATTTTATTTTATTGTTATTCTTATTCCAAGTGATTAATTTTTTAGGAGTTTTTTTACAAAGATCAAATATTTAAAATATATTTATAAATGTGTCTTAAAACGTTTAAAATCACCTGAGATTAAATTGAATTTTTAGCAGAGGATTCCTATTGCTCCGGGAAAACTACTTTCCAACCTAATTGGAATTTTTATTCCAATTGTGAGGCAAATTGAATTTACTCAATTCGATAAAAAGACAAAACAAACTATTTCACCCTCTAAAATTTATATTCAACTCTGGAGTTAACGAACGACAAAAATTGTGTACTTTGTCGGGATAGTTAAACATAATTAACACAGAGTCATTAATACAAGAGTTGGTACACATGTATAGTTCACAATAGGCGTAACAAGTGTGGGAAAGTTGGTACAAGTGTCATCATACAAAGATGTAGCTATAAACACAAGTTACAGCTGTTGTCTCATAACTAATTAACGAGATGCGAATGAGCCGCTTTTGTTAGTCATGTGATACTGGCGTGAGAATTCCTTTATAAACGGAACACACGCAGTTGGGCCACGGATTCGTTCCATATGTGGTAGCCTTAAAATCGCAAAGGGTGTATTGGGATTATATTACCATATTTTTTCTTGTTGTTTTCCGGGTTTAGATCTTTAGAGTTCGCTCAATAAACAAGCTGGTAGTCAGATTCCTATTTTCGGTAGGCATTCCTATTTCCTAGTTAAGTCAGATTGTAAGGCTGTTGCAATCATGGTGTCTTATAGTGATAAAACTACGTTTATGCTGTGAAAAAAGTTCAAAACTAATAAAAGAGAAACGAAGGGCCACGACTAAAAACGATTTAAACAGAAATACTGAAAATTAATTTCGGTGTAAGTACAGTATCTTTATAATTATAATTATTTATTACTCAGTATTTTACAATAATAATGCAGCATTGCAATAATTATATACAGTATTATAGATGTAAGTGTGGTTTGTTCGTGCTTACAGATATAATTCCGCACCCCACTCCCCCGCAGAACTTTGGGGTTATATGGTATTGGAGCCCTCCATTCATCATCCATGAAGAAGGTTTCTGTTTCACACTGGAGTGGTTGGGTTCGGAGATATGAAGTGCTTATGTAAAAGATGCTCAAAGAGTCCGCCATCGACATCCAACCACTTTTCAATTATTTTAGTCAGTGGCGGTTCTAGCCCGGGTCAGGGGGGCAGCTTCTTCCCCAGTTTATTTTTTTCCAAGACATTTTTATTCTTAGCTTAGTTTGGTGACAAACAAATATTTAATATGTTTTGTGACTTAAGATTTTTTTTTCTGGAATAAAAAGTCAATCAGAATCTCAGTCAGTTTTGATTGCCAATTGCCTAACCTAACCGATCCTCTAATTTAATATGTTGGTTATTCCTTAAACGTCATTCGTACAGTCTTATGCTCTTATACCTCGCGGGTTGTTTGCGGGTTAGCTTTTTTACTGTAGGGACTTGCGTAGAGGTGGGTGTGAATAACAAACGACGAAAACTGTTTTTTTTTTTTTTTTTTTTTGCAACGGTTTTGAATTGAAAAGTATTATTTTTAATACCTGGCGAAGGCCTTAAATCATTTTTAATGTTTATTATAGAAATTTTCATATTGAGATATCCTCTCAAGTTATGAATATAAATTACATTCTCATATCGTTTGAACTAAAACACTATAAGGTTATTTAAATAAATCAAACACTTTATCTAGAAACAATTTGTTTCAAATTAAACAACGTAATGTACACATTTTCAATGTAAAGTATTTAAATTTAAGACAAAAGGAGGACTTAGAAGTTTTAAGTAGTTTTAACAATAGGCCTACGTTTATAATAAAATATGTAAAGACAAATTGGGAAAAACGTTGTTATTTAAAATATACACATTTATATATATATATATATATATATATATATATAACTAACAAATACTCAAAAAAACTTCTAGAAAATAATTTTGTTGAATATTACATTTTTATTTGTCAAAAACTTTACTGTACATCCTAAAAATCCATCCAAATTTAAAGACAAAGAGTTTAGTTACAAAATTCGTAAAATTTTCCTATTCTTTATCAACAGCTCTTACTTTTAAGTTTTGTTATTTAATTTTCCTAAAACAGCTGTTTTTTTACCACGAACTACGTTCATTTAGGTTGCTCCATCTTGCTTATATTTCATTTCATATCTGTTTTTCACATTCGAGACTATGAAGGTCACAAAACAGCAAATCAACTTGAAAACGATGAATCACTTGTTCGCTGTGCACTGCTGCAGTAATGTGATTGCCTGCCTATTGGCATCTTTAATAAAGTATGAACCAATGACACCATATTTCTAAACTGCTGCCTACACTGTAAATTTTTCTTAATGTAGTGGTCTTTGAGCATACTCATCTGGTTTTTCCCAACCCAAAAAACACATTTTGTTTAACATGACCACTATGCAAAACATGACATTTATCTGACCCTTCCAGATTAACTATTTTTTAGTTTTGAAATAGGAACCCTAAACATTTCCGGGATAAAAAGTAACCTAGATTATAATCTGAAAAGTCCTCTACATGCAACCATAACATCTTAGAAAAAAGTATATAATATGAAGAAATCACAGACAGACACTTTACAGTATTTTATTTAAATGTATAGATTTGTAACTACAATTTTTAAATTATAATACGGTAAGTTTATTTGACAGATTATTTTTTGTTTTTAATAAGTTAACCTAAAAATGATTAGTTGTGAAGAATAATTACCTGATTCTAAATTTTCAAACTTGGTTGATGTTGTAGAAAATGTAAATGCTTTCAAGAAATGTGTTTTGGTTCAGTACATCATGAAATTAATATTTTTCCTATATACACCTAAGTTTTTAAATATTTTCCCCATTTTTTATGTGTCATTATGTTTTGTTTTGAGGTTTCAATACATAAATAAATATTGAGCTTGACTCGAGAGACGTTATATAACGCATTGTTGCGTTTCCTTTATAAAATTGTGTATTTTAATGAAGAGAATAGTAAGTTTATTTGTTCAATCATTGTTAACCGTTAAATAAGGCGATGAATTCTTACACAACTAGAGAAAAAAGCCTCCCGGGTCGGCTGAAAAATGTCCTAGGGCAAAATGAATCTCCAGAAATAGGTATCAATCGTATCATATTTTTTTTTAATAATAATTCCATCATTTTCTTTCATTAAAAAAAACGCACTAAATTCAGCCCAGTAGATCTCCAGAAATAGATATCAATAGAGATTTAAAATAAAACCAAACAAACTCAAAAATAATCCTTATAATAAATAAACCGATGAAAAAATGACAATTCTTAATTTGTTTATAATAACTTCCATTTAAAACAAATCGCATGAAAATCGGTTACGTACATCTCTATTACTAGGTATAAATAGGGTTTTAATCTAGAACCAAAAACCCCAAAAAGTAAATTTATAATTATACCAACTAGAGGGCTCCGCCCCCTGCTCGCTTCACTCGCCAACCCCTGCGGTGACTCGCGTCAAAGCAAATGCAAACAGGTTATTTTATATAAATAGGCCCTACTACTAAATTCTAATGTCTTATCTATATATTAATTTGAGAAGATTTTTTGTAATCCGAGTGAGATCTCGAGTTTTACTGGACCGATATAACGCAGTTGGTACCAAATTAAAGGTATAATTGTCTGTATATTTGCCCATTTTGCTTGGATTTCAGCTATTACCCCACTAAATTTTCTAAAAACGGAAATTAAAATCTCTTACTTAAATTCCTTAATTTAGTAAGGGTTTATTCTCTACCTTTAAGGAAAGCATAATAATCATATTTTGTACTACATTTTCACCCCTTAGCAACACGCAACAAAATGTCAACCTATGATACTTTTTTATGTATGTTGTAAGAAATTAATGTACAAATTTTCAACTCACTAACTAAGGAAAATATAACAATTCATTTGTATTGTTTTAAGGTTTGTTATCACATTTTCGCCCCTTAGCAGTACGCGACAAAATACAAATCTATTTTACTTTTTCTATGTATCTTGTAAGAAATAAATGTACACAATTTCAGCTCACTAGCTTTAAGGAAAGTATAACAATAATTATTTATTGTTTTAGGGGTTGTTTTAACCCTTAAATCAAAATTAATTCTATCCTATGTAGCTTTTTATTAGTAAAACTTTTTTTTCAATCGGTTCAGTAGTTTCAGAGATTACCCCCTACATACAAACAAATAAACAAACAATTTGTACCTCTTTATAATCTATTATTAATAATAACCCAAAGCTAAAATGGTAAATATTGTTAAATGTTCAAATACAAATTTTTCGTATATTTTATAACAGCAGTTAGGGGCCTATAATAAAGGTTAAAAGAACCAGCAATGCTCAGGACTACACTTTAATAAAAACCTAACCTAAAATTTAGAGATACAAATAGTTAGTGTGAAATCAGTTGTTAATGGAAATGTTAGAGAAAATAGCTGTTTTATCTGTTATTTTTTTCAATTGGTTGCTATAGTAATTCATAATTATAGGAATAACCTAAGAATTTTTTGCGACTAAATTTTTAAATATTGAAATAAAAAACGTTTTTATCAAAATGAATAATTATAGCCTATGTTACTCAGGGTTAGTGTAGCGTTTTATTAGTATTACAATATTTTCTGTCATTTAAAACAAACCACACTAAAATCGGCCGGATAGATCTCAAGAAATAGATATCAATAGGGTTTTAACCTAAAACAAAAACAAAAACTGAAAAAGAGCCCTTATAATTTCACCAATAAAAAAATTTACATTTCTTAATTTTTTGATAATAATGACAACATTTTCTGTCATTTAAAACAAACCGCACTAAAATCGGCCTGGTAGATCTCCAGAAATAGGTATCAATAGGGTCCCCAAATGTTTAAGTGTGTACTGAACTATTATATAAGTAAGATATTATTTTGTCTTTAATTATCTTCAAAACAGTTATATTTTGCCAACACAACGATATATAACAACACAGTCTGGTTTCAGAAAGTTTATAATTTTTTTGTAAATTTCTTACTTAAAATATACTTTTTTTGGTAGACTTTATGTATTTACAACTAACAAAAATAACAGCAATTTGTAAATAACTTAGGGCATACAAACATTGATTTTTACTAGAATCTGAAGCATGAATGAACATTTAATTTCACGAAATTGTCTGATTTAACAACGAGAAATGCCGATATCAGCTGCTACTATGAAAACATCCATTTAAATACATTTATCATTTCTCGCACCTATTTACGTTTATCGGAATCTGACTACGGCATGCGTATTGAGCGTTGCCTAGTCCTTAATTTATATGCTATTAATTACAAAAAAGTTAAAAGCACATTTTTTGTGAATTTAATAATTGTTGTATAAAGCGCGTCTCGGTAATGAGAGCCACAAAGTCGCAGTTCTGGTCTAAACACTGGGTAACTAAAAATACGAAGTAATGCTAATGCTATGTGTATTTTACACAATTTATGTGTTGATATTACCTACTTAGTCCAGCCTTAAACTAATTGAAAGTAAAATATTAGATTAGATAATATGAAGAGCTTCTGTTTTGTACATTCTAATTAATTATAAGGTAGTATCAGAGGAACAGGTATTTGGAATAGGTATTTCTGAATAACCGTACTAGCTATACTAAACTAGGTAAATAGAGCCTCTGTTCCTTACATGGTAATTATTAGGTAGTATCTGAAAATAGGTATTTCTGTATACCCTACTACTACTAGACTAGATAACTAGAGCCTCTGATCCGTATATGGTAAATATTAGGTAGTATATAAGGAACAGGTATTTGGAATAGGTGTTTCTTTATATCCGTACTATGTATAACAAGTATCAAATTTACCTAGTACGACTCATGCCTAGTTTAGAACCTCCAGGACAAAACGAATTACGAAGTAATAGAAAACAGATTGGAGAATATCAGCTGAGAAACCAATAAAAATGTAAATTAAAAACCTGGTGTAATTTAAACTTAAACGACAAGAAGAAATGTGTCTAAGTATACTAGACTAAGTAACTAGAGTTTCATTCCATACATATTAAATATTAGGCAATATCTGAGTAACAGATATTTGGAATAGGTATTTATTTATATCCGTACTATGTATATCAAGTATTAAATTTACCTAGTACGACTCACGTCTAGTTTGCAACCTCCAGGACAAATAAGAGTACGTAGTGAAAGAAACCAGATTTGAGAAGATCAGCTGATAAATCAAACCACATCTAGAATAAAAACTCAAGAAATGTTTCTCCGTTACAAAGTGCAACATTCAACTCCAACTAGAGCGGAATTTATAGAGATTTCTTTCTTCAGGTGCACCGGCTTAATCAAAACCAAATATGCCCGAAACCAATGTAAAGAAAGACACAAATGAAATTGTATTTAATTTGCGGGACTAGTATCGATATGACCGAAAGGCTCTTCTAGGCAGATGAATGAGATTCTTTGACCTAGTAAACAAAGAGCCGCCGTTTCACGCGGAGTTCCATCAGGGAAACAATGACATCAAGACTACCAGAGGCCGGACTTGCCGCTACCACAAAGCACTGCCCTCGGAAACGTTACGATTGTCCGGGTTCTGTAATTAAACAGAAGTCTTAAAATTTGGATTAGTAGTTTTGTTTAAGTCAGTTGTTGCAAACTTTCTCGGTTAAACGCCGTGGCAGATACACATTTTACACATAGAGCAATAATCAAAACAATTCTGTGAAAGAACAATTCTTCCCGTCTAAATTTCCAGTCAAATTATCAACCGATACAAAGAATTGACCTGAGAAGTTCAGTACAGTGAGCCAAACAGTTATTTTACCAATGATATTAATAACAGTATATCAACAGGTCATATACTAAATGCAACCATGGCTAGAATAAATTATATGAGTTTGGCTGATCATAAGAAAATGAAATAATTCGACCACGCAGTTGATCCGCTGACGTAAGTTAAGCGAATTTCTAAAATTAAGTTTATTTGTTTTAGGGTTTCAACCAACTATTTTTGAAATTGGTCAACTCACGAAGACGTTGAATAGCTCTCTACGTTTACGAAATATATAAGTTGAATTTGTTTGCACTTCAGACTCCAGCCCCGGCTCACGCGGTGTGTCGATCCGATTGCAGCGGAAAATCTCGACCTCATAACAGAATTTGTATACAATTTATAATCACAACCCAAAACGTATTCTGGAGACCATGATCGGTGCTCATTGAAAACTCCCGACCTTAAGAGTCTCTGTACTAGCACATCTTTCCTATGAAAATTCGCAAAAAACGAGAAACACCAGTTCAAGATTTATAGGAAGCTACGGTAACAGATCACTCCATCCACGCTACTTACATCAAATCATCCAATACCTCACAAACTAGCACAGCATATAATAAATAGCATTATACATAGATTGAGAAACATACTTATGAATCAAAATGATTTTTAAGACGAATTTAATAATATAATAAAACGCAATGCCGTCAAAAATGGATACAGCTCATCTATGGTTGAGATTGTACAAAAAACAAGGAAACTAACAAAATGGAACCAAGAAAAATACATTGTATTAGATTATAACTCAGATTTGGTGTATTAAAGGAAAATATTTTAAAAACCGTGCTATTCCGCTGCATATAAAACGGAAAAAAAATCTGCGGAATATCTTAAATATACAGAAAACCCACAACGACAAATTCGAAAATATAGGGATTTTTGACCTGTCATGATCTGATTGTACGAGAAAATAAACAGGACAACAGGCAGATCTTTCAAAAAACATTACCATCACATCATATACCTTCAGCTTCCAAGTCAGCTAATCCAGCAACAGTCGAGTACAATTTACAGAGTTCTGATTCAGACTGACCACGAATATTCCGTCATCGAAAAATCGCTGAAAATATTACATCATTGTAAATAGGTAAAATTAACGAATGCATTAGAACAGTTCGAAATATATAAACAACTACCAGGTACCTGTGGCTTCGCCCACAAAAAAGAAAAGTTAATGAAATGAATATCGGGTACAATAATTGTGTTTTAAATCCGACTTAAGATTATGGTTTCCTGACCCAAAAATCCGCCGCGTCGTGAGTTTGTGAAAATCTATCAATGTTTTCACGTTTCGAAACGTATCCAGCCCCTTCCGTCTACCTTATGGTTTACTTTTCTACGTATCTTGTAAACAATACAAACTATTAGCGGTCTAGCTTTAAGGAAAGTATAACAATTAATACTTATTGTTTTAGGGGTTGTTTCACATTTTGAATCAAAATGAATTCTATCCTATACTACTCAGGGATAGTGTACATTTTTATACGTAAAAACTATTTTTCAATCGGTTCAGTAGTTCCTGAGATTACTCCCTACATACGAGAATAAACAAATTTACCTCTTTATAATATTAGTACAAAAACAACGGCCGTTCATTATTACACGAAAAACTACAATTCGACCCAAAAATAACATAGGCTATGACAATAACAAAGAGCCAAGATAAGAACTCTTCCCTTCTACCATCAATACAGATAGACAGTAGCGACAGTAGAAATTAAAAATCTATACATTGTTATGTGTATGAACATACTTTCAAATTTTCTAGATATTTCATAAATATTGCATCGCTTCTACTTACTAGAATTGCTTTCTCAACAAAACGCATTAATAGAGACATCAAATAAATTTGAATATCAGTTTCGTGATGCAAATATTTCATTATTTGCTTTCACGTTAGCTTCATTAAGAATTACAACACAAACATCTCAGTTTATCGGACATTTCCTAAATACTTGAATGAATTTCGTGCAGACCCGAGATTACCCGACAAGAAAACGCTCTCACATCGAAGCACTTGACTAAAGAGAAAAGCGCGAAACCACTTTATAGCCCACATGAGCACATGGTCCATTAGCGAACAGATGATGTCATCCCGGCATGGATGCTGGATGGGTGTCATAGTTTCCCCTCGTCTATAGGTTAGGCTTACTTGGTTAACTAGAGAATGTTTATTACAGGTCGATGAACTTAAACATAAGTACTGGCTGACTTTATTTACACTATTCATTGAAGCGTTACTTTAATTGCGCTAAAATAGTACGTCATTAATGTAACGAATTGAAATACTATTATAGCAAATAAAACAATAATAAGATCCCCAATTCACATAAATAATTTGAACGTACGGTAATTAAAATTACGTGAAAATGCATTGGCAGCCTGGTTATAAACATTAATGTATTAAGGCTGGGCAGTAATGAAAAATATTTCTGAGTTAACTGCAACTCTTCAACTGGCAAAGCTATAAACTACTAGCATTGAGTTTGTATATGTTTCATTCTTCCGCTAGCAAATATAGGGCAGCTTCATAAAGATAGAAACTAGAGGGTTACAGAAGTAACCCTGAATGTAAACTTACTGAAATGCGCATGTGTGAATATGTATGTGAGTATATGTTATTAAACACAGTTTCTCTAACAAATTCAACATTAAGGCATATATTATTTTCTAGTATTCCTCCGCGAGCACCAAGTTATCACAAGGGTGCATGCTAAACACTTGAGTAGGAACTCAAATTCGGCGCGCACATGTTTCAACAATAAAGCAGATTTTTCGTTATAAATTATCAAATTTTATTGAAATTACTCTTTTTTGTAATATAATTAAACTTCGAATTTGGTGAGCTTTTTACATTTTTGATATTTGCATTATTAAATAAAAAAAACTTTGATTTTGAGTTAAGTCAAAGAACGAATTTAAAAAAACTAAATGATATCCACATTCGGACTACCCTACCTTTAAAATGAAATATTCAGAATAATTTTCTGATGGTTATTATTCCAGTAATGTTGTTACGAGTTTAACATTGCTCTTATGGAAGTTTAAATTCAAGATGCTGGCTGTGCTTACCGAGCTTTAAGTTGTACATAGGAAAAAAAAGCAATAAAAATAAAGTTTATAAAATAAGTTAACATAGTTAATAAATTTTCAGAGTTCACTGCCAAAAAATGTATAGTAAGTTTCGTTCAAATCAATCTATGTTTTCCAGTTAGGCTTACATACGTGATCAGCTATGCGCAAGTACGAGCTAAAGATTTCCCCCAGTTTTGTTTCAGATACATTTCACGTCTACGAGTAGCCTACATTTTACTTGAAGCATTTTGTACGAACAATATTTCATACCTTAAACGAAAATCAAATAAAAATTCACATGTTTTTCGCTTCTATATAAAAATTAGGAGTAATATGTGCCAAGTTTAAGGTCTCTAGCTACATAGTCCGTTTCCGATTTTTAGAACGTTCCGAAACAGGAAGTCCCTTTGATAGTCCAGAACCGTCTGGAACATTCTAGAACATTCTCGAACCTTTTTGTAGAGCCTATAACATTCTGGAACATTCTACAACATTCTCCAAAATGGTCGACAATTCTGGAACATTCCTTCTAGAATATTATAGGAAATTCTGGAAGCTTCTAGGACAGTCATGAACATTCTGGCCAGTCTCGACCACTTCGAAACTAGATTCCCATATACTTCATCGACTTTCCATAAGATGTCCATTGGTGAGATGCGCTCTTTTGACATCAATATCTCCGAACCCAACCCCTGAATTTTCCAACCGAAACTATCTTGATGGTTTGGTAATGGAGTGAGTAGCATGGAGTAATTATTTCAACGTCAGTTATTTTCAAAATATAGTGATCTTTTTTATTTGCAGTTTTTATTTTTGTAAATCTACAGTGTAAAACATTTAAAATTACACTTAATTTGCACAAATTAGTTGACCCGATAAATAAATTCCTTAGGGAATTAATACTCGTATATAAGCTAATAATTTGATCACGCAGCTGAACCGCAAATGTAAGTTGAACGAATTTACAAAGTTCAGTTTATAAGCTTTAACGTTCAACCAACTATTTGGGAAATTGGTCTACTCACAAAGGCGTTGAATAGCTGCCTCCGTGTACGAAATATATAAGTAGAATTTGATTGCATCTCAGCCTTTGGCTCCTGCTTACGCGTAGCTTCGTTCCTCTCGTAGTGGAAAAACTCTCTTTAAGAGTGACACTCTTAAAGAGAGTAGAGTGTACACCTCTACCTTGCTGCCTCGGATTATGGATTGCTTCATTTCGCTCACAGCGGACAAACTTTGCTAATTTGCATCCTAGCCGTCGGCCTACGTGTACTTTAACCGAGTACTTTCATGGCATTTTACGTTTTGATCGATTTTGAGGGAACCAGAATGGTTATAAGTTCGTATAAAAAAAACAAATGTGAAGAATAATATCGTATATATGATGAACACTGATTAACACACACACCCTCACACACACATATATATATATATATATATGTATATATGTACGTATAGGCCTATAATACGATTTTTAATTACACCAAAAACGTGTTCTGAAGACCATGATCGGTGCTCATTGACCACTCCCGACGTTAGGTGTCACCCTAATTTCTGCAATAGAACATCTTTTCTATAGAAATTCGCTAATGAGTAAGATTTGGATCGATTACATGTTCTACGTCCTAGGCGTAGGTACTTTATGTTAATTCGCTAATAACCATATACTAACTATAGGTCGTGCTAACCCAACTTGAGGCAGCCCAAACTGACCTGGAGGGTTTATGACCACCCGCCCGCAATATACCCTTTTACAATCCTATTAGCGACACTTACTTGAACGCCTTAGTTCAATATTAAAATAAAACTAATTATAATCTGATATACTGATTCACGAGTTCATAACAACGATGTAACAAACATTTCTGTGTTTGTCCCATTTCAATCGGACATACTGTATTTTACGGTTTTAATAGAGGAAGTTTTTTAAACACAGAGAGGAAGTTTTAAATTTTAGGTTTATTGCACTGCAGTAAAAGGTATAATATAATTTTGCATTTTTGTATAAGTTTTTATGATTTTTTGTAAATTTCTATACAATATTTTTAAAAAACAATTTATTTTTTGGAAATAAGAAAATAACCAAATTAGAACGAGAAATGTTTTAATGTCTAAAAACAAAATAAACTTTACAGATCACACAAACAAAAATTAAAGTTACATTATAGAGTACATACTAGTGTAAAACTGATGTTGCGTGCTGTATTAATTATATTGGGTTTTAAATTGGAGGCTTCAAATTAATAATAATTAGTAAAGTAACTTAATGTATAAATATTTGTATTATTTTCAAATGATATGGTAATAGTTTTGACCGGGACTATAGTGTTGACAAAGTAACAGCAAAATGATTATGTTTAGTTTAGTTTATGTTGCGGGCACTCGCTGTAATTGTGTGACAGAGCTGACTCCTTTACTAAATGGAGGTCGTAATGGGAGAACTCATTTATTTGTTTCTCTATTTCTTGCAAATCACGATTTTAACTCATTTCATTTGGCATGGGGCCCAGATGGCAATCTTAAATATACACTAAAAATGGATCTCGATTTTATATCTCATTTATTTAATTTGTGTATAGCGTGGGGCAACACGACCAAACAGATAGGTGTTAGGATCTACCATGTAAACTAAATTCGTCTTTATTTTATAATTATATTATTTAATATTTGTATATTCCGCGGTGCCTCACGGGGAATCTTCAATACAAATTATAAATTCGTCTGTATTGTATTTAAATTTATTAAATTTATTAAATTCGTCTGTCATTTATTAAATTTTTCTCCCCTACAAAAAAACACAGAAACAAAACACAGTACGTTTTGTTTTTTGGTACACGGAAACTTATAACCCCCCATCAACTCATCCACCCATCAGAAAACTTACTTTATTTGATACTATAATCTTCTTATATTTTATGTTCATCCGTGCTCTCAAAACTAATTATTAGTGTACATCTAAAGAATGTTCAGTTTTAAATTCCTTCATTGGCTTCATTGAATGACTATGGGTAACCACAGTCTAAACTAAAGTTCCCTGGCCCTCCCCAGACCGGACCCCGGGATATTGCTCATCTCTGTCGTCGGGCCTGCCCGCGCACACCTGTGAAAACAATAAAGTTAACCATTTCGGAAAAGAAGGTTATTTCATTTATTTGCTTGTCAAACATTTTGTGTTTATCAATATTAGGATAAAAATGCAAGGTTCGCACATCGTTGCGAAGTCAGAATAAAAATCCGAAATTATAACATTGAAAGTGAAGCAAAGTTTTAACTCTTATGTCTAGAGAGATCCAAATGGAATGAAATGGAATGAAATGGAATAGGAAGAAATTTAGTTCATGCAATTTAGTTGATACATATTCACTAACAACTTTCACAGACTTATCATCTCAATGGTGAGAAAGTTTCAAGTAATGACCGCCAGAAAGATGGGTAGCCACCAGGCTTAGAACTGGTCATCCTGTCAGCCTAACCTGACATAACCTCCTCAATTAGATTCAAATAAAATATTACGAGTTAGCATTCTAGTTGTACCTTTCTCTCCCGCGACCTTTTGAGTATAAATATAACCTTTCGCTAAGGTTTGTAAGGCACTTGCCTGACCGCACCGACTATAATATTGCCGGTTAATTTATTGTGTAATCAATACAAATGAAATACTTTTCTTTATCGAGACTGTGTGTTCCATTTTATTGTAGCAGTATGAGCCCTCGTGAAAAATCATGGGCACATTAATTTGGTACACATAAGAAAAACTATAATTTCTTATTCGTCTTAAAAGTGCAATAGGCCTACAAGTTCTGAGTCAGTAACACACATGATAGAAGAATGTCGATTTAAATATTTTAATTAAAGACCTGAAAGAAAGAAATTGTGGAAAACCAAACAAAAGATGATACACTTTAATCACAGGCCAACTTGAATTATCAATTTTAAACCCAAATATATTAAATACAGCCATTTACGCAAAAGTCATTTATTGTGCACTTTAAAATTCGCTCAAGCTTTTATTGGCAGTATGCCTAAATTTATCAATTAACAATTCAGATTGTGTTTTTATTGTTTCTGCTTTACACAATTGCTACAAATTATTATAACAAACTAATTGTTATAATTTAATAATAATAACAAACTAACACAATATTTTATCAAACTAAAGAAAGAAAAAACAACAACTTTCTATCAAAACAAAACAAGAAAAATACAGAAACAATGATGGAGACCCAGAGGTAATAAAACCAGTTAGGTTTTTTAATCATATACTTATAAATAATATAACAGTTCAAAGAAAAAGTTAATGAGCTGCAGCTGACCAAGTTCCCAATAAATGTATACTACTATAATCATTCAAATCTACAAAATAAACGGCTTCCAGTTGTTTTACACACATACCTATCAACTTATATTTACTTATATGCATGCATACAATACAGATCCACTATCTTAAGCATCTTACAAATATAAATATTTCATGATATCATATTATTATTGTAGATATACATCAAACCAGCACAGGCACTCAGACTTAGCATACACACAGTTAAAATAAAACATGAACACAAAATCTCACAACAAATACGTTTACTAACTTCAATCGCGTTTCAATGACAATGTCACCATCTTCAGTGATGCACGGGCTACAGTAATCAAACTATAACTAACCTAACAGTGTGACAAGATTTACTTCTTAAGATAAGGTAAAGAACACTTTTCTCATTTAAAATATAATAGGCCTGATAAATCTGCTGTGGCTAAGCAATGTTTAGATGAAAATCATCATTTTAAAATAAAAAATTCTGAACTGTTGAAAAATGTAACTAAACCCAACACATTGGACGCTTGGGAAACTTTTTATATTAACAAATACCGTAACATAATTAATTGTGAATAATGAATTAGGTCCTATACAGAATTCTTTATTAATGTAATGAATACTATGTTTTGTTAAATATTAATATTAATTTAGTAATTTTGTTTATTTATATTGTTATTGTTAAGCTATTTGAATAGCGATAGGCGGTGGTTAACGCCTTAGCATAGTTGTATAACACGCCCCCTATAGGGTACGCCCTTCTGGTTAGGCCACGTATGTGTAGTTTTGTATAAATACGGTGAGTTGTCATACTGTTAGGTTAGTTATAGTTTGACTACTGTAGCCCGTGCATCACTAAGGATGGTGACATTGTGGTTGAAACGTGTTTGAAGTTAATAAACATATTTGTTGTGAGATTTTGTGTTCAGGTTTTATTTTATCTAGTTACTTTCTCACAAGTCAAGCTCAACAGTTATTTATACATACATAGTACAGTCAAAATAGATCAATACTCACCAAATAAATTAAAAAATTAGTTCATCGATGAAATTTTGGTTTGGCCAATAGAATTCAAGATCCGATGAGTCCCTAAGTGTAGTAGCAATGGTGGAACATGGTTTTTTGGGGGGGGAGGGGGGGGAAGCAAAATAATCAATGTTCGATGATTTAGGTCATGTGGTGTGTCGTTTTATAGGTTTTTCTACACGAGAAAACTATTTAAAGAACTTACATGTCGATAGAACCCGTATTTGAGAAGATTTTATTGTATTCATGACATAACATACAGTAATTTTACATTTCAGAAGTACTAAAATTTAAGTTGTATTCTTAAACATACAAACAAGTAACAGTAAAAATAAATATTGTATTAAACGTAAGTCTAAAACAATTTATTATAATTTATTTTATTTGAATTGTATTCTAGCTATTATTAAAGTATAATTATGCGTGTATGTTGCCGTTAAGGCAGATAAAATAAGTAAATCACACAAAGTAATTTTAGGTTAGGCCTAGACTGATGAAAAAACACATGTTTTTTGAATGCATTTAATAATAATAATAATAATAATAAAGTGTGTTTATTGCACTACATACAAGACAAACGTTGAATCAAAAGAAATACAACATAACTAACCAAAATAATAACTCATACCAAAATAAAGTTACACACTTACAGCATGACCCGTAGGTCGTCTGCCAGGTTGGATTTATTACCATGAACAAAGAGGACGTTCTAATGATTAAACTCATAAAGAAATGCCTTCCTATACTTGAGCGCACTTCTCAAGAAATTTACTAAACTAAACCAGTTTTCCCCATTCAATATCCTTATCAATCTTTCCCCATCAAGGACTTCACATTTAAAATATTTTTCTCGAATGCCATCTAATATTAAACATTCTCCTATAAAATGTATCATGGTTTCCTCCTCCCAAGAATTGCATAAAGAGCACATCCTTTCAATTTCATTCCTGCCTGGTCTAGCGTTTAGAGGCAGCGTGGCACTCCTTGCTCTGAATATTAAACTAATAAATTCTCGCGTGTATTTGTCGTTAACATAAGCTGCTTCCCCAAGATTATATTCAAGTTTATTATATACATCATAAAACAAGAAACAACTGATTGCGATGGTGGCTGCTAAATTACAAGAAAAACACATTTTAGTCAAGGTGTGTGTGGGTTATGCTGATGTTGCCAACAGCAGTAGAGATGTCTGAGAAGTTTCTTCCTACCATCGTTACACAGAATGTAGATATACTGGTGTTAATTATTGCTTCTGCTCTGCCAGATAATCTTGTACTCTTATTGAAGCCATCTATTGGTCGAGTAAGGAGTAAGTTCTCATCTCAAACCTTGCAGCAGCAACATCTTAATATAAAAAAATACATTCTCCTGGTCCATGGATTCAGTGGATGCGAGTCTGCAAGTGTGATTTATGACAAAGGGAAGAAGCAACTGTTGAAGTTAGTCGAAACCAACTCTTTTCTAATGAAATGTGTCAAACCTTTCTACTCTAGTGGTGCCATTGCAGATGATATAACAAAGGCAGGAGAACTACTTTTTTTTCACTGTATGGAGCAACCAATGACAAACGAACACTAGATGATCTGCGCTACCACTTGTTCAAGAAATCGCTCAAAAATGTTGCACCCAAACTGGAGTCCCTGCCTCCAACATCTGCTAGTGCAGCTCAACAATCTTTCAGAACATATTACCAAGTGTAAGTATGGCTGGGTAACCACGGGAGTAAGTAAGTCCCTGAAGAGTGGGGATGGATTGGTCGAGAAGGTATTCTACTCCCAGTGAAAACTACCCTAGAACCTGCTCCTGAGGCTGTTCTAAATCTTGTTTCATGCTCTTGTAAGGGGAACTGTTCCACACAACAGTGCATGTGTATGAAAAGTGGGGTAAAATGTTCTGCCATTTGCAAAATATGTGAGGGAGGTATGTGTATGAATGTCAACAGAGAGATGGAAGTTTCTGCTCATGGTGAAAACACTCAAACTCTCCATTTTGATGATGTTGACAGCTGCTCAGAAAGTGAGAGTAACAACGAAGACACTGACATCTAAAAGTAAATTTGTTTTGATGACTTGTATTTTTAAAAGCAATATTATAATGTTGGTGCTTATCTAATATAAAATAAATGTTTTTCATGTAATACAAATTATTAAACGTTCCTCACAACATGTTTCTATTGTCGTATAAACTCTTCCAATCGTTTCCTCATGCAGAAAAACCTATAAAATGACACCCCACATGACCTAAATCATAGAACATTGATTATTTTGCTTCCCCCCCCATATGCCCTCTCAAAAACCATGTTCCACCATTGCTATACTTAGGGACTCATTTGGATTTTGGGTTGTACTGGCCGAACGATACTATAGCCAACATTTTATCGATTAACTATTTTTTCATTTATTTTACTTATTTTTCCTGTAGTAACAGTACTTGCAAGAATACAACACCTGAATATAACGTTCACAATGCCGACTTTCATTAATTTTGATATTAACGAGCCTGATAAAATAAAGTCTCAAAAGTACCAGTCTAATAATGACTGTTAATGATTAGAGACATTAATAATTATATTAAAATATCAATAATTCAGACCAATAGGTCAAGACAGACCATGCGCATGAACTGCCCATACATGTCGGAAGTTGACATGACATAAATAATCAGATGTATATTGATGCAAAAACAAAATTAACCTAAAAGTTGTAAACATAAACTTAAATGGTCCACATATTTGTTGAAGTACTACACCTGATGGAATAAATTAGATGTTATATTTTAACGAATAAATCGAACAATACAACCTTGTGGATGCGCTATACTTTTTGTTACTCACAGATGTACGTACACGTACTGAAAAACTGTCAGACAGGTGCAGTTAAATTTCAAAGTTCCTATTTACTACCATAAGCACTAAACATATGCATTCAGCTCCGCTAAAATTTGTCAAAAGAAATTTCAGACAAAAGATTTTGGTAATATTTACAAGCTTTGTCTTACAACAGTTTTGTACGAGCTTGTCAGTGTGTCCTAGATCATATTTAAAAAAATAGAAATAGGTAACATTAAATAGACCTATAGTTGTTTCACTACAACTTGTAATAAAGTCATAAAATTATTCATAACGTTTTCTTACCGAAAAATGGTTTGGCAAAACGGATCATACAAATTCCTTCAATCCAGTCAAGTTTTCTAAAAAACGTTCTTACTGGTTATTAAATATGTAAAAGGTTTATTATTATCCATAAAATATAATAATTTCGTGAAAATGTGTTTAAAACATGGCGGTTATCTTATATATTAAAAAAAATCTGTTTTTCTTTTCCGAGTCCGTTCGGCTCTTCTACCCGACCGATTTTCATAATTGAGGTCTTAAATTAAAGGTATGCACGCCCAGATTTGTCATCAAGCATTACAAATCATTTATCTTTCGCCTTACAAACGTTATAATCAAATACAAATTTCTGCTGTGTATTCCTTATGGGGGGTTTTTTTTTGGTTCTTTGTCCACTTTGCGTTCGTATACCGTCCATCCGATTGCTTTGAAATTTTGCATAGTAACACAGGTTAACCCTGGGAAGGTTTTAGGCCATTTACCGAAGTCCTAGGACATTAGGGCTACGCCCCAGTGGCCCTCAAAGTTTCAATGTTAATCTTATGGAAGAAAGATTTCTATTGATTTTATCAGGGACACAAAAACAGCTGTTCGTATGAAAAGCTTAAAACAGCTGATTTTGATCAACAACTGATTTGGATCAAATCAGTATCAAATGTAGTATTACCTTTTTGAGGTTACATTAACAAACTAAAAACAAACACAAACAAAAATCAACGAAAAATGCTAACTATATTTTAATTCAATTCAAACATTGATTGTTACAAACCTATTACATATAAAACAGCTGATTTGGATCAAAAACTGAACATAATCATTCACAGATATGTCAAGTCTTATATATTATCATCCGTTCAGCCGCTATTCACCCGAGAAGGAGCTCCGGTATACAATCCTTCAAATTTCCCATGTTAATCTTATGGAGATAATGTTTAATGAGTTTGAGTCAGCTGCCAAATAAAACAGCTAATTTATGCTCGGTCACCTATGTAAAAACGAGCAAAAGATTAACGAGATTCTTTATCGAATTTTCCACCTGCGAGCGAAGCGAAGCAGCCATCTGAGGCCGAAGGCCGAGCCGGGGTTGGGACGCGGAGCGTCCAGGGGCAGAGCCCCTAGTGGACTATTAAAATATTTCACTTTCTCATAGCAAAGCTTACTAATATCTGTAATCGAATTCGCATTGTTTAACCATCGTACTGATGTTTCATTTCTTTGCTTACGATCAATAGACCAGTCATTAGAGCAAAAAAAGGCACTTTTTGTGAAACATTAAACAGCAAAAAGATTGCGTCGATTTGAGGAATAGGTTTTAGATGACAATACCACCTTCGGTAACAATGATTGTGTATTGCAGAATTATTAAAACAACAAAAACCGTGAAAAATTAGAGTTTTGGGGCTTTTCGGTTATATTTTCTAAATCCTTGGATGAAACGCTATTCTTTCAATGGAATACTTATCGTAAATTTAAAACCTGTAAATTAGTTTTTATAAGTCTTGATCGGTGCATTTTTTACTGAGAAATATCGGAAAACTACAAAAAAGTTATTTTTTTGTGAAAAATCATAATTTTTACATTTTAAAAGTTTAAGTTCCGGAATTGTGTAAAAACTAAACTGAATTATAACGGCCAACTAAAAATTTTAAAACTGATTCTGAAATTAGCGGTCATGAGCTTCAAAACTTATATTTCAGATTTTAATAAAAATGCTGAGAAGTTGGGTAAAAGTAGTCCTGAGCAAGACCCTAAACGCGAGAGCAATGCATCGGTTGGAGTCTAGTAGAGCAGATAGAGTTGGTAGGGGAACTAGTCCGTCGCTGCAAGTTGTTGCGTAAACTAGCAAAAACTCTAGATTGTTTATTGTAATACATACGAGAGGGTCCACCTTGTACGTGGTTAATTTTCATGCGATTAACTGTAATTTTACGCAAATCCGAAGCTTTAACTTTTAAAATATCGAAATTATGAATAAAAAACAATTGATTATTTTCCTCAATCAAAAATGCTCCATTTTACAGGGTTTTTAATTTAGTTCAACTATTCCATTGAAAATATAGCTTTGCATCTCATGATTTACAAAATATCAGCGAATAACCCCAAAAAGAAAAATGTTCTCTGGTTTTGTTGTGTCAATAATGCCACGATAAAAACAACTGTTTCCGTCAGTGGTATTTTCAACTACAAAGTATCCGTCAAGTTACAGCTCAATCTGATTGCTGATAAATTAATTTTCATAATAAAACCTCTATTCTAAAAAAAGAGTGACAAAATATTTTTGGGTTGACCGCAGCTCTAAAAGCGGCAGAACTGTACACTACTATCATTGAGTTTGTGTGCATTTAATTCTTTCTCTAGCAAATAAAGGGCAGCTTCATAAAGTCGGAAAATCGGTAAAATAGATTGTTACAGACGTAGTAGGGTAACCCATACTGTAAACGTACTGAAATGCGCACATGTGACAATACATGTGAGTATGTGTTATTAAACACAGCTTTCTCACAAACATAAACGGTATGAGGAACTGGCACATACTTTCTCACAAACATATTTAAATTATTAAACAGATTCACTGTGACTTGTAGGGTGGGGTAGGAGAGGTGAATTTTTTATTAAAGTTGGAGATTAACTAATAAATATTATTATTATTATCTAGAGAGAAAACTATTAGATCGATTTCGAAAAAATTTGCACCAAACACGTCAATTAGGCCTTTATAAATGCACGAAAAAAGGTTTTGAAAAATAACCCCCTTTATGGCCAAAAAACCCACAAAAATCAGTTATTATTTTTATTATTAGCTAAACGAGAATTTTTAGAAAGATGAGGTTTTTTGCATATGGTAGGGTACATTAAAGGCTACAAATAAGCAAAATTTTATCAAAATCGTTACAGCCGTTTCTTTATAAAAAAAAACAATAACTGATTGTTTGGTGTTTTTTTTTTGCCAAAAAGGGGGTTGTTTTTCAAAATTTTTCAAAACCGTTTTTCGTGCATCTATACAGGCCTGCTTGAAATGTCTGGTGCAAATTTGTTTGAAATCGATCTAATAATAGTTTTCGCTCTAGCTTTGTATACATACAGACAGACATTTTGTACAAACCACTTTTTTGGACTCAGGGGGTCCCAAAACGGATATTTCCGCAAAAATCTCAACATCGATTTTTTTTTGCGATCACTATACTTTCTCTATACTATAGTATAGTGAGAAAGTAAAATTAACGGATGTATTATTTTTTTAGTATTTTTCCGCGAGCAACCAGTTGATGTGATAGCCACCAGTGTGCAGGCAAAACACTCGCGTACGAAAAGAAATTCGGCGCACACATGCTTCCACAATTAAGTAGTTTTTTCGTCATATATTATCCAAATTTATTGAATTTGTTTCATTTGAAAGGCAATTTAACTTCTCATTTGGTAAAGTTTTAACTTTTTGAATATTTGCAATATTGAATAATAAGAAATTGTTCGTTGATTTTGAGTTAAAACAAATTTTTTAAAAACAACTAAATTATATTCACATTCGGACTGTCCTAACCTTTAAAATTACATATTCAGATTTTTGTGATAGTTATTATTCCAGTAATCTTGTGACGCCTTTAAAATTGCTCTTATGGAAGTTGAATTTCAAGATGGTGACTGGGTCTGCCGAGCTTTAAGTTCACATTTCTCCAGAAGCTATTTATACTAAACATTAAGCATAAGCAGTTGGAAAAGGTCCAACATATTCGCACAACAATCGCTAGTAACTAACTCTATCACTCACTGTTTACCACGATCCATTACGACAGATAAATTCAATTAATTAAACGTGCATTGTGTGAATGATATAATTAGTTTCAGCTCATGAGATGGGTGTGGCGGCAGTAGGCGGTCGTGCCGCCAAAACCTAGGGTCTCTTTCGTTCTGTAACCTCAAATTATACAGGGTTTGTTTAGCAGAGTTAATAACAACAGTTGATAAGTTGAAAGCTACTCCACAGAGTGTAGACGACTACCTTTCTACCTCGTCCTATTTGAATTGGTAACACATGCGTTAAAACAGACGCGTTACGCATGGTGTTGTCTTGTTAGCAAATTTCCATAGGAGAAATGAGTTATTGTAATGACTCTTATGGTGAGACCTAAGGTCGGGAGTAATCAATGAGGCCTGTATATATAGGGTGTCCCACGAAGAGGTCCCTATTTTTGAATTAATATATTAGATGCACCGAACACTCTACAAACCTGAAACTCAACAGTCCTAACATACACATATGTAAAAGAAATACACCTGAGTATCAGTTAATTCTGACACAAACAACGTTAGGGAATTAAAGATATAAGTAACTCATAAATAAATTAAATCTATTTGATCCATAAACCTTATTCAAACTGATGTCCATCGATCGCAATGCACTGATGACAACGAAATAGAAAACAGTCATACGCTTTGCTGAACAACTCTCGAGGTATCAACAACAGTTCCTCTTCGATCAACCTCATTAGTTCATCGTCTGTCGCAATGTTATGACAATAAACCTTCTCCTTCAAAAAGCCCCACAGAAAAAAGTCACAAACAGTCAAGTCTGGAGACCTTGGGGGCCAGTCCATGAAGCTGCTGCCACGACCTATCCAACGGTTAGGAAGATTTTGGTCCAAAACTGCTTTGGCCACATTAGCATAATGTGGAGGAGCTCCATCCTGTTGGAAAAAAACGTCTTTCATCTCAGGCTGAGAAAAATGAGGAACTATGTGATTGCTTAAAACTGATGCAAACCTTACTCCAGTCATTGTTTGTCGGGATATGTCATACGACAAAACACCATCCTTGGTAACAGCAGCCCAAACTGTTATACTTGTTGATTTTAATTTCTCTTCTTGTAAGATATGTAGATTTTTTGTGTTATAGTAATGACAATTATGCCTGTTTACAGTTCCTGTTCGATAAAATGTCGCTTCATCTGAAAACTTGATTCCTTCATATGCCATTTGCTATCTACGTCAGTCTTTTCAATTATTTTCGAACAAAATTCCAATCGTCTGTCAGGATCATCTTCAAGCAGTCCGTGAACTAAATGAGTTTTATAATGTTTGATTTTGTTCTTTTTGGCATACCTTTGGACAGATGACTTCGGTATCCCTGTAGCAGATTCCACCTTTCTTACTGAATTAGGCGTATTTGGAAATTCCATGAAAGCAGCACATACGATTTCTTCATTTTCTATGTTGGAGGATCTATGGTATTTTTTTTGTATTGACCCCGTTTCTAGTAGGATAGTCTTCTACTTACGAATAGATTTCCTTGACGGTGGAACTACACCTGGGTACCTTTCCCTAAAACACCTTATTGCTTCATAATCATTTTCAAAGGCAATAGCCCAGGAACAACATTTCACTTTTTGCTCAGTTGAAAACGGCATGGTACATAAGACACTTTACAATGCAACTTAATAACAAATGCCAATGTTTATGACCAAATATGTTCATTGTTGTGGATACACGCAGTCAGCTGATTGATTTAAAATAGTCTAAACAGCTGTAGCTGTTCCTATTCTAAAAAAAGTAGGTTTACCCTTAAAATACGATTGCTGATTTTGTTGTTTTTTTGTTTTTCCATTTTGTTTGGGTCAGTCAGAATTAACTGATACTCAGGGGTATTTCTTTTACATATGTGTTAGTCACGACTGTAGAATTTCAAGTCTGTAGCGTGCTCTATACGTCTGTCATATCAATTCAAAAATAGGGACCTCTTCGTGGGACACCCGGTATATATATGTATATGAGTGTGTGTGTTCGTACTATAAATGTCGCATTTTAGTCAGATTTTGTCCAAATTTGGGACACCTGTTGATTTTTTAAGTCAGTCGGACGAGTTTGTTAGCCAAACAATCCAACAACAGAAGCACAATTTCGACCGGAAGTTACAACTTTTTAGATTTTTCGTACTAGAATGAATCTTTTTGGGGGTTTATCTAGAAAAATATAATACAGGACACTATTGTGCACATTTCGTTTTATTACAAGAACTAATAAAAAATTTACTCTTCTGGTTCCCCTAAAATCGATCAGAACGTAAAATACAGTAGAAGTACCCAAAAGTACCATAAAGGCGAGTTTTTCCGTTGCGAGCAAAGCGAAGTAGTCCTTAATCCGAAGGCGCAAGGTCAAGGTGAAAACTCGTAAAGCGGAGGCCACAATCCGAGGCCTCAAGGTCGAGGAGCAAAGTGTTTCCGCTGCGAGCGAAACGAAGCAGAGCTTGAACCGGAGTTTTAAACTGAGATGCAATTGAATTCGACTTATATATGTAGTATACGTAGGCAGCTAATCAGCGCCTTCGTGAGTAGATCAATTTCCCAAATAGTTAAAACCCTAAAACATACTAATTTAATTTTGGAAATTATATTAACTCACGTTTTTGGTTCAACTGCGTGATCGCATTATTTATAAATGAAAAGGCTTGTTTTTTATATTTAATTTTTAATAGACCTACTTTCTGCATATATATAAATGTTTCTTAAAATTACTCTACATTTTATGTTCTTAAAATAGTTTTTAAATTCTGTACTTTCAAAACTTCACTAGTACTCAAAGCAAATCTTATAAAGTACTAAAAGGAAAAACTCATATTTAAAAAAATAAACTTCACAGGACATTATATTATTGATTGATATATAATGCATTATGTATTATTATTGGATTTATAATATATTATATACTATTGATTATATTATATATTATTGATTCATGTAGGCTATATTATATTATTGATTGATTGTTGATTGATAACCCCAAAGTATAATCTGCGCTTGATTTTTTTGAAGTATTACAGATGATGGGTGAAATCAGCGATTATATTGTTACTCACGTACGTGCGTACGGAAGGACGTACGCTCACTTTTATAATAGTTGATATTTGATAATTTTGGGATTTAATTTTCCAATTTAAACATAATCATAAAAAACATATTGTAGGCACCCACAATATTTTTTACTCAGTACTTTCTTTTATGTACATTTTACGTATATCCTTTCTTTATTTGTGTGTCAAATGTCATCAATATCTCTCTGTATATTCTCTGTCATAAAGTTCTTAAATATTGACTTATCCGATCGGTAAAACTATACGGACTCCGGACACCAGTCTAAGACCTAAACTGATTCCTCCATTATAGTCGGACAAATTAATCAATTTGGATTCATTAAATACGTTTTATTACTTCTGATTTAATTCGAATCAAGTGGCTCACAATGAAATTCCGAATGTCTGATACAATTGCGACTATACATTCCCACCAGTGACATCGTTCGGGGATGGAATCGCCAATCGGACTATTAGATCTAGCGAGCACTGAACACTGAACACCTGCTATATAATTGGAAGCGTTTATTCGTTTTGTTGTGATTACTTCGATACTTGTCCGTAATCCGTATAAGGTAGATCGTTGTCAACAAGTTATACAAGAAAGTTGAATTCGATACGATATATCGAAACCGACGTCCTTGCTAATAATTACCACCGATCGATGAACGCTGTTTTCACTTGATTCTTATGCAAGGGGCTTTCTATTCATAGTAAAATAAATATGGTTAATTAACTTGCAGTCACCATACGCGTTGCCGTCTGTTACCGTAGAATTTCTCAAAAACGTGTATAGTTTGTCATTGGAGCCAATGTGATATTTTATAGTTGGAGGGCTATGGGAATTAAGGACTACCCCTGGCAAATGTTTAAAATGTGTACCTCGCCCGGAACACTTTAAAATATGGGAAGGCCATTTGACTGTTTAGGCGAAATATTAACAGTCAAATGTTGACAGATTTTGCCCATAAAAAGTTGCAGTTCTGATCATGTTGAAAATCCACTCTTGTTATTAAAAAATTTACTACTCATACTACACTATAAAATAAATGGTACAGTACCTAAAAAGGCTCAGACTTTCTCCCATAATTCCATGGTTTCACCTTACAATAATCTAAATTCTGTTACAGATATGTACATCCCCGAGGATATAAAACTCAAAATAGGTACTTTAAAATAGTTCCAAATTAAACTTCAATTTTCGATTTATTTATCGTAATAAACTTTGGAAAAAATTAACCTTAGAATCAATTCGATGACCAGAAATTAGTTTCTTACACTTCATAAATAATATTTATGAGCTGTTTGAAGCAAAAACTAACTATCGGAATATTGATTTTACACACGAGTTTCACAAAAAAAAAAAAAAAACATAAGAAAAACACCCAATACAATCAACCAAACAAGGCGAACTCACGTTGTACCAAGAAAAATTAATTTCAATTTGTTACTAGAAGACCATTTGAGAGGAAGGATCACCCTCTCATTCCTCTCTTTTATAAGTTAAAACAATTTTCATAATTGAACTCTTGTAAAATAAAGTATATGTAAAATAAAACGGTACATAACATTTCTTACATTTTCTAGTTCTAAACCACTTATGCGTAATTCTGACTTTTAAATAATTGTTTTAAAAACACCCGACTTTAATTATTAACATACATTAATAATATATCTACATACCCGTGCTTCACTACGCAAAGTAAAATGGAAACAGATTTATTTTTTTTTGTATAATAGTACTATTGGAAAATTTTGTTCACGTTGTACAAACACAGATCCTTTTCGAAAACAGAAGTTCAGTGTATTGTTCTGTGTGCAAATTTCCAGTAAGAATGTTAGACTGAAGCCTTACTAAATGTATACTAATACACCATGACCCATGGATTTTGCATATTTTCATAAAGTAGGTTATTGGTTTTCTCAAGCCGAATTACAGTGTTGAAAAAGAGAAAAAGCTTTAGTGATAGTTATGTTATAACATAACTAACCAACGAAACATATTATGTAAAAACCTTGGCGTTTCGATTTTTTGTAGCCAAGCTATTTTTATTTGCAAGCCAACTTTTCCAGAACTAAACTATTGCTTGAATTGATGTGAACTGCAATATAAAATAGTAAATTCAGCTTAAGGAAAAATGAAAGTTGATGCAATACAGAATCACTAATGCTGGCTGTGGAGTCGCTCTTTGGAGTTAAAATAGCTCTTTCTTTAAGCCAACTAAGATTATTTTTGTGCAGATTGTTCAAATCGGGGTAGATATTTTTAAAGATCTAAAAGCTACCTAAAAACCTACCTTGCCTTCCTCTTCAGGTAAATTACCATCTCAGATTTGAAGAAGTAAGTTTGAAAACTCCTCTGCCCCAAGATCACGTTTGAGATGAAAGCTAATGTTGACTCACAAGGATGAAACTTGGATCTTTGGCCACAGGTAGGATGATTGAAGGCACGCTCTCGCCCCATCAGCACGGGTTCTCCGAGTTTCGTTGACACGCTTCAACTTGATGACTCGTTTTTCAAACTCCTGACCCACAATATCTAAATCAATCTCGCTTGTTTTTGGCGTGCTATAACGACCTCTATGTCCATTTGTAGGTTTTCTGTTGGCATGAATCATAACTTTAATCTTCTGTCCTTCAGTAACACTCTCCAAAGTCGATTTAAAATGAATCTCATATGTACTGGTTGATATGATGATGCAGCGTTTTTGGAGCTGAGCAACCAACCAAGGAAAGATATTACGCCTAAAATCTGTCTCTTTTTCACAATTTCCGACAAAATATATTTGTAAAAATGAATGATCATTTTCAGATGAAGCTAACAAACTTCCTAATATGTGGTAAACTTGCCATTCAACTTTGAAGGTCGGCATAAAGTTTCCCTCGTGTACTTCTTTTGCACCGATTGTCGTCATTTGAAATCATCCTTTGTACTTTCTTATGTTCATTAAAACGTGCTGAGACTCAGGGTGATTTTTGGTAAGGAGGCTGCGCAAAGGATCGGGAAACTGTTCAAGTACAGGAAGATGGACTTTACCATTGGTGCAAATACTTATCAGGCTGTATAATCACGTTGCAAACTCTGTACACCACCAGATGGTAAGAGTATATAAGGTAGCGTAAGGGGTAGAAAGGGACATATATGAGCACGGTATTCAGCTACTGATGTGTAAATGTTACTACATGGTGTACCCTTTGAACCGTTTCCAGTTGTTACAAACGTGTGGTACGACACTTGCCCGCATCTCAGCCACACGCGAGACAGTACGCGTATGTTTTTCATCATGTATGTACATGATGAAAAACATAGAGTAAAATAAGTATGTACCGTGTCCCTCCACATTTACAACGCTGTGAGGTAACATCACCCCGCCAATCTCAATGTGTTTTACTGGTAAGATATCGGATTTGGAACTTAACAAATTAACAAAGCTCAGTAATAACAAACATGTTCTGATTTTATTAAAAGAAATCAATAAACAGACTGTTCAAACAACTAACAAAAACATAATAATCTTTTTAGAGAATATAACTAAAAATACCCAGAAAATAACGTTGAACTTGTTGAACAGGCACAACGAAATTAGTCAGAATATGGAAAAACATCTTAAACAGAAGTAAAACTTTATATGAAATGTAGTAAGAAGAAAACGAACCAGATTATAAACAGTACTTTGTCAACAGACAACAACAAAAATTAATTAAACAAACAGAACTAAAATAACTATCTTGTTAATTAATAAAAGATTAACTATGTTCTTATTATCTTTTTGCAATAAATAACTCTTTGAAATATAAAGTACAGGGAATATATATAAACTTAAGTAATAAATAAAAAAACATTTACCGCACCAAGTTATTTAAATGGTACTGTTAAAAAATACGAAAGTAAAAAATAAAAATAAATCCTTTTTCTTTTGAAACAAAACTGATGTTGATTAATTGGAAACAAAAATCGCCGAGTGTCTTAGTCCATTGTCTTACGGAGCGAGCCATCTGGAACTTGAATAAGTGAGAGTTTGTGTTATGGGCTTTTTTATTTTTTATTCCGCTTAGAAGCAAATTGTTTCAAAATCCCGTCTTATTACTCGTCTAGGTCACATTACTGACCACCATGCCAAATTAAAAGTTAATGCGTTTTGCTGTTTTTGAGAAATAGCGATGAATGATTGAGTGAGTGGTATTTCGCTCATATATAGGTAGATATGGTATTGATGTATTAAAAATATAATGGGCTAGTGTACCCGACAATGCTTCGCTATTACTTGATTTTAGTATATAACTATATGCTTAGATTAAATTAACAAACACAATTTAGTAAATGTTATGAAAAATGTATTTTGAATTTACTTGTGGTTAAAATAATATTCTTATAATCAGGGCAGGCGGTCGCGCGTGAATTAAACATGAGGGTGTTTAATGTTAAAGCAATTTATTTATATAGGTAGCTATCCCATTATGATTATTATTTAATTTTAAGAGTATTTATCCCATTTCTTTACTTTTACTTAAGTAATCGAATTACAAATGGTTTTTATATCACTTAAGAATAATATTACACAAACTTAGCTTTATAGCATGTAGGAAGTTAGTGCATTTTATTTTTATTGTATTTACCCCATATTAATATCGTTGATTGTAGTGACTATATTTTCTAAACAATCCTCGTACTAATGTGTAAATTGTGAAATGTTTATTGAAATTAGTTGAGTAGGTTTTGAGTATACAAAAAGAGTAAGTGTATGAATTATTATTACATTTTTCGAATAGTTATCCCATTCCATCCTTTGACTTAAGTAATCGAATTGCTAATTTTTTTATCACTTAGGAATAATATTTCATAATTTTAGCTTTATAGCTTGTAGAACGTTAGTTCAATGTAGGCCTAGGCTATATTTATTGTACAATGGTAGTAACCCTATTTCAACTTCTTAGACTGTAATAATTAGTATGGTTTAAACACTCCTGATGGTAATATGGATAAACTGTGAATTCTTTAGTTAAATCTGTCGAATAGTTTTTGAATTTTGATATCACAAATATAGACAGGCTGAATTTATATATAATATAAAGATTAACTTGCAGGCATCATAGGTGTAGTCGTCTGTTACCGTAGAAGTTCTAAAAACATGTATAGTTTAGAGCTGCAATTTTACATCTATTTATTAATGCAGAAATTAGATTTTTGACACACCATTTGTTTATAAACTACAGAAACAATTTTAATTGTTGATGAGCCCATTTAAAATCGTTTTAAATTTGCCGAAATCGCACAGAATTTAAATAGTTCACAACAGTTGTTTAACAAATGTACAGCCATGATATACAAAATCAATTTTTGTATTAACTACCATATCATTAAAGTGCTTAAAATAGCAGATAAGCAGCTGGCTCAGATTATCCGCTCAACAACATAATTTTAGTTGTAGCTTGAAACAACTCATATTTTTCTAAAGTATGCACAATTTTATTACCATAGCAATCAACTAAACAAATTTAGAAACCGGTAATTATTCTTAACACCTAAACGGTGTTTTTAGATTCACGTAACGTCAACAATCACAAATTGTTAACAAACGTAAACACAATCACAAACTAATAACTAAAAAGATATCGAAGAAAATGGCTTACAGAATTACCATTAAAATATCTGTATTTCAAGATACTCCAAATTATCTCTAGTTAATGGTCTTCTTCACCTTGCGTAAAACAGCAAACACTAACGTATTTCGAACGCTGTTTTTCAATTCAAAAAGTTGTGAAATCTCTTAAATTGTACTTAAACGCTCTGTGAATTTAATTGTACCTCATAATTCAAGAAATGGACTGCAATTCCTTTTAATAAAAAGTTTAAGTCCAAATTGATTATTTTTAATAAATTGGTGCTGCGTTTAAAAAATAATTTCGAAAGTTAAGATCACACATAGAAATAATTCGTTTACTGACTGAGTAGAACAATTTCCAAAATGAAGTTTATGTTTTATTGTTTCAACCAACTATTTGGGAAATTGGTCTACTCACGATGGCATCTGTGTATGAAATATATAAGTAGACATTGTTTGCACATCACCTTCCAACCCTGGCTCACGCGCTGTTTCTTTCCGCTCACAGCGCAGTCTGTAATCCGATGCCGAAAGGCCGAACACAAAGCGAGTTTTTCCGTAGAACAAAACAGCGCTAGAGTCGGGGCTGGAGGCTGAAGTGTAAAAAAATCTACTAAAATATTTTTTGAGATTTAGACCCTTCGTGAGTAGAGATTTCCCTAAAACATATAAACTTAATTTTGGGAATTCTCTCAACTCACGTCAGTGGTTAATCTGCGTGATCGAACTATTTGCAATTGGACCCACTGTTTTCAAATAAAACTACACATTCAAGATTCGAAAAAAGAAAGCATCTTGAGTGTATGTATAGTTAATACACGATTAATAATAATAGTACACATATTTACGTTTAATAATTCTCCTATGGGACCGGGGATAATTCCAAAATGGCGGATTTGCAGCAGAGACTTAAGGTCAGTTGAACTATTATATATATATATATTTGTATAAGGAGAAAACCCTGAGTGGTTATCTTCGCTGGGAAATCGGAGACCATTTATTATATAATGCTCATAAATTAATTAAATAATTTGAGATACCAAAAACAGATACGTAAATTCAACATTTAATTTGGACACATCATTGAAACTAGTTAGCAATAAAAATAAATAATATAATAATAATACATAAAATAATAATAAGATATAATAAATAAATATAATAGGAATAAATCAAATAGGACAAAACGACAAGTGTCTTTAAATAATGTTACCAATCACATTCAAACCAAGCAGAATCAGTAACACCAAAATAATGATCTGGGCATCATCATCCAGTATCCTCTGAATGCAATTCGGTAGGAAAACCCTCTTACGAACGTGCTTTAATTGTCCACACTCCAAAAGAAGGTGCTTGATTGAAAGAAAATTACTACTGTAAGGACAAAGTGGTGCATCCCCATGACGCATCAGAAACCCATGAGTTAACACGGAACGGCCAATGTGTAGACGACAAATCACCACTATCTGTCGACAGCTTCGGTGGTTTGAAGATATCCATGGCCGAACACTATCCTCAATTTCTCAGAGTTTATTATTTTGTACCGCTGTCCACACTTCTTCCCACTGTCCAAATAAAGTTTGCTTCAAAGACGGGTGACATTACAGACTTCACTTAAGGCTGTAAGTGTGTGGTTTCCTCAGCAGCTAAGTCTGCCTTTTATTATTTCCCTGTACCCCGGCAAATCTTTAACCAATGGGTTAGGGGAATACATATCTTGGAACGATTCAAGAGCACTTCCTGAATCACAACATATAAGAAGTTGTGGCGATGTTAATGATACAATATTTATTATCTCAGTTGAACTGTTGAACAAATAATTAGTACATTACATTTACTTTCTTCGGCCTGCTACTGTACAAGTTCCATTATTGGCTAGTTTAAGAGTTAATGGATTAAAGTAGTCTACATTTACATTGTAAGGGATATCTTAAAAGCATACTTAACCTAATAGTTGTCGTGAGAATGTTCACATCTAAATGTCCTTCTGCAAAAGTGCTTTGCATTAAACAAGTCCGTTGTCTTAATGTTGTAATACATCTATTGCAATATAGCTATTGATTTTGTAATACCGGTTTTTGGATTTTAAAATAATTCGAAACTGGAGGAAACCCATTCGTGCATCGCACGCCAACCCGTACCTATATCTCCACTTTTTATCACTACAGAATCTTAATTTAAGATGTATAACTTATTTTTAATAAAGGTGTTGGATTAATCATACCTCCTTTGAAAAATAAAATCTCTCTATTATAACCACAAACTCCTGTCATTCACGCAAAAACTCTGGCACTAATGCGCATGCGTCTGGATCCAGGTTACACCCTACCCCAATCCAAGAGCCTCTGTCATAATAAAAACTCTGACCTAATGGATCTATGCCACCGCTAACCCTACCAACCTACCCCGATCCAAGAGCCTCTATCAAAATCAAAACTCTGCCCTACTGCGCATACATCAGGATCTAGGCTACCGCTATCCCCACACCCTACCCCAATCCAAGAGCCTCTGTCATAATCAAAACTCTGCCTTAATGGATCTATGCTACCGCTAACCCTACTAACCTACCCCGATCCAAGAGCCTCTATCAAAATCAAAACTCTGCCCTAATGGATCTATGCCACCGCTAACCTTACCAACCTACCCCGATATAAGAGCTTCTGCCATAATCAAAATTCTACTCTACTGCGCATACATCAGGATCTAGGTTACCGCTAAACCCACACTCTACCCCAATACAAGTGCCTCTGTCCTAATCAAAACTCTGGGCCTACTGCGCATGCATCAGGATCTAGATCACCGCCAACCCCTTCCCCCCTTCATATATCTTAATTAATCGTAATTTCCGTGAAAATATGAGAGTATACAATAATCTTATTGCATTTGCTTCGGCGTTGGGATTGGTGAGCGAAGTGAGAAGGCCGTTGAGAACTCTAGTAAAATGTATAAATTAAATTATTAAGTTTACAATAGACCAGGAGTTTTAATAAAGGTTAAAAAGAACCAACACGACTTAGGTCTACTACTAAACAATAACTTAACCCAAAAATGAGAAACATAATTTATTTCAAAGAAAGAATAATTGTAATGTCACTAAAATATACCCAAAGCCCAAAAAACCATTTCTTAGTTAATTTTGAAATTATTATTACAGAAGGCTTACTTATTGGCTAATTTTACCAATATTTAAATGAAATGAAACAGCTGATTGCTTAAGTACAAAGAACCGATTTTTAAAATAAAATAAGCTGACTGTGCTTCAATAAAACTTGTGTTATGGGGACCATGACTGTATTCATAATTCATAATGTTTTACTCGTTATGAATCGGGCAAATAATATGTTTGACGAATTCTATTCCAAAATTTGACTACGAATTGTGCCTAGACAATATGAGATATAAATATTCAAGAATCACTATGTTGAAAGGACAGCATTATTAGCGAATTTCCATAGGAAAGATAAGCTACAGGAATAACTCTTATGGTGAGACCTAAGTTCGGGAATAGTCAATGAGCACCGATTGTGATCCCCAGACACATTTTAGGGTATCATTAATAATTATATATGTTGTTCGCACTGAAAAGGCCGCATTTTACGTCAAATTTGGTCGAAATTTGCTACACTTTCTAAGTCGCTCAGACGAGTTTGTTAGCGGAGAAAATCCCAAAACCGGAAGCACATTTTTGACAGGAAGTAACCATTTTTGAGATTTTTGTATTTACTAGAGTTAAAATACTTTTTGGGGTTTTATCCAAGAAAATATATAATGAGATTATTCTGCACATTTATTTTTTTACACGTCCTTATAGCTAGTCTGGTTCCCCAATATCGATCAAAACATAAAATACCATAAAAGTACCCGGTTCAAATCCACACGTGGAGCATATTCTGATCCAAGATGCAAACTCTGAGACCTAAGGTTGAGAGTGGTCAATGAGCACCGATCATAGTCTCCAGAACACGTTTCGGAGGTGTAATTAAAAATTATATAATATTTTTCTCATTGTAATGGCTGCATTTTAATCCGAGGCAGTAGGCTTCAGGTACAAACTCGCAAAGCGTATTTTTCCTCTACGAGCGGGACGAAGCAGCAAGTGAACAGGGCTGGAGGCTGAGGTGCAATCAAAATCTACTAATATATTTCCTACACGGAGGCAGCTATTAGCGGGTTCTTGAATACACAAATTTACCAAATAGTTGGTTAAAATCCTAAAACATAAATAAACTTAATGTTGTAAATTTGCTCAACTCACCTTAGCAGTTCAGCTGAGTGATATAATTATTAAATGTCTATGAAACACGACCTAAATATAGACAGCACTACTG
>JAGFPH010000008.1:55217-66953 GCA_018207615.1 Philaenus spumarius
CATGTCCAGAAGGCCTAGAGTTTTATTTACGACAGAGACACTTGGATGTGGGTAAGATGGCGGGAGGTATCGACCACTTGGATCCTGACGCATGTGCAGTAGGACCGGAGTTTGTATTAAGACAGAAGCACTTGGATCAGGGTAGCATGGGGGTTATCAATGACCTAGATCCTGACGCATGTCCAGAAGGCCTAGAGTTTTATTTACGACAGAGACACTTGGATGTGGGTAAGATGGCGGGAGGCATCGACCACTTGGATCCTGACGCATGCGCAGTAGAACCGGAGTTTGTATTAAGAGAGTAACTTCAGCGCCTTCATAAGTAGATCAATTTCTCAAATAGTTGGTTGAAAGAAACCCTGCAATACATAAAGACTTAATTTTGGAAATTAGCTCAATTCACTTGAACAAGGCTTCAGCAGCGTAATCGAAGTAGCATATTTATTAAAAGCGATTAGGCTATTTTAAAATTTCCTGGAAATTGATGGTTTTCAAAACGAAATAACGCACACATGTATTGAGTTGACGTGAGTTGAATTTCCAAAATTGAGTTTATGTGTTTTACGGTTTCACCCTACTATTTATGAAATTGACCAATCGAGTCACTGCAACAGCTTATCTTTTTTATGGAAATTCGGTGATAATAGGGATCGCAAATAGCCAATAGCGCCTGATGTGCCTACATTCCACCCTACAGTAAGAATATTATTAGGATTTTTTTTTTATATGTTTATTTTATGATTAATTATACCCACTATATGGAATAACGTGGAACCATGCACCTGAAGATTCATGCTTTATACACCTCTCCCACCATTTTCTCTCCTCCTCTGTCCTCTATATAAAATTTAATAGATTGGCGTGAACTCAAGGTATGTGCAAGACATATAATTATCATATCTGAGATGCAATCTTTGCATAAATTTGTAAGATAGCGTTTACAGTATGTCATTACAGTACTAGTAGTAATATCATCGATGCACTACCTACAATTACATAACATTGAAGATGCAATGAAATTTACAAGTTTCCACAAAACAAACTGATCTTCAAAATTTTATTCAAGCTCATTTCACATCTAAAATTCCTCAACAAAAGAGTGGAAATGTCTACTAAATTATGGTTATAACTAGAGTTGGCCTTGGCGGTTCTTTTACCGGAACAGGTGCAAACATTAATAGTTCCAATTGCATAGCTGTTCTTTTTAATGGCTGCGAAAACACGATGTTCCGAATTAACTCAAGGTGATTTGACACAATTCCAACTGATGAAACTGTTAACCGGAGCAGATTTCAGTTGTGTATTTTCATAAAATGATTATGAAAAATTAAAAGTTCCAATTAATTCTGAATAGTGTAAATCTTTTACCCATAATAAAATTGCATAATATTGATAATATCTATATTTGAATTTAAAATTTAATGTATTAGTTATAGAAAGAAAGAAAGCTAGCCGTGGGATTGCGGACAGAAGTGAAAATAATAAATAGGCCTAATTGTAACTTTAAAGTACCGCAATACATTGTTTACGTATAATATTTTTTGGTCTTAGTACAATAAAATACTTTTAGGTCCTAGTACCATAAATCATTATTGAATCAACTGATTTTTCGAGCAAGTAGTGAATTACTACAACAAAGAGTCACTTTACGGGCGTAACGCGTGAATTAAACCATTAGTTTATAATGCAGTATAATAAAAACTACTTTATTTTGTGTTGTAATGTTTTTATTTATAAATGTTCGACTTTGTATTTTAAATTCTACTATAGTAGCCCACGGGATTAGTGAAATTTAATTTCAGTACATTAATATACAAATCTTTATTTGAGATATATTCTTACCTTGTTTCTACTGCAGTTTCGGGTTATTCACCCATCATTAGGAAAATTAAAGCACAATTATATACACATATACATACACATACAAAACACATTTCATTCCAGTCGTTATCCTATTACTTTAAATGAGCAATTCTTGTATCTATCTTTGTAACTGTCGCGGATCTCGAAAACGGCTCTAACGAATTCAAAGAAATTTTGTATTCAGATGTAGTTTTGATTTTTAAATACACAAATATTACTAATTGTATTTCGTGTAAAAGCGCAATTTTTTGAAAAAATCTGATTTAAAAGTTGAACAATTTTAACATAGGGTATTATGGGTTGCCATGTTGGTTACAAAATGGCAACGAAATAGTAAATAAAGCGATCAAAAAAGCTGTTTATAAACAAGCCAATTTATTATACTGTTTTAGCACGTTGGAAATAGAGTGGAATAGAACTGAGACTGAGTATTATCCTAAATCAGCTGTTCATTGGATAGTTTTTAATTATTATTGTTAAAAAACAATATAATTTATACTGTTTTAGCACGTTGGAATTAAAATAAATTAGGCCTGATTTAACAATTTATTTTGTCAAAAAAAAGGTAAACTTGGCAAAGATGGATAAATTCTAATAGTCGATTTTGTAATATAGGCCTGGCTCATTTCTGAAACATAGTACATATTGAGGTTATGTTAATCCTGCAATAATGTTTACTATATTTAGGCCTAGTTTCAAAACTTTAATTGACAGAAGATAGTAGAACTAGGACTAAAATCGTAATGAAAGCCTCTCACGTTTCTAAAGCATGTACTTGAGGTTATAATTAATCTTGTAATTACTGTTAATATATTTAAGCCTGGTTTCATAATTTTACAAACCTATGTACAAACAAGCCAAATATTAACGAGATTCTTTAGCGAATTTTCCAACTGCGATCGAAGCGAAGCAGCCATCTGAGACCAAGGCCAAGGCTGGATTGGGACGCGAAGAGGTTTATTTTAAATCTAGTTTATTTAAATCTCGCAAATGAGGATTTAAACTTTAAATAAGGATTAGTAGAGTTTTTTACTAATTTACAGATTTGTTAATAATTATTATAACAATATAATATTATGTACTGTAATATTATAACATATATACATTATTTTAGCATTTTCTTCTTTCAACTTATTATAATGTTGTTCATTAGGCTATAGATGTTTTTAGAAGCAATATTATATTATATGCTCATGCTGATCAGACGATATAGCAATCTAAAACATTTGTCGCCTCCAAGCAAAAATATAAATATACATACGTACTAGACTGATCGCTTCACTAACCAACCCCGATATGACTCGCGGCTAAGCAAATGCAAATAGATTATTGTATACTATACAATTTTCACGGGAATGACGATTGATTAGGACATTTATTTTTATAAAGAAGAGAGGCAAATTGCAAGTTATAAAATATGACCAAAACTTAATACGTTAAAGTAGTATTTTAAACTGGTGAATTAGGCAGTTAAACAAAGTTGGTATAATTTTAATAGTGATAGGTGTGATTATATTTGGAATTATGATATAGTAAGCCTTGTTCTTTGTTTGTGTTTGCTATTACCTAACCTAAAAAAAAAACAGTTCGTTGTGAAAAATAATTATCTGAATCTAAATTTGCCAATTATGTCGCTATGCTAATAAATCTAAACGCTTTCAAGAAACGTGTGTTGCTTCAGTATAAGCCTGACCTAAAAATTGAGTTAAGCTTATGATCAAAATCAGGTGCATTATTTCAGCAACATAATGGTCCCCAGAACAAGTTTTGGGGTGTCATTATAACTTTTATTTATAGGCTATACGTGTTCGTACTCTAACGAAAACATTTTACGTTCGATTTGCTCCAAATTTGGTACACACCTTGCGTTGGTTCTTTAAATAGCTCGGATGAGTTCGTTAGCCAAAAAATCCAACAATTTGAAGCACATTTTATGATTTTAAGTACATTTTTTGTTCTAGAATGAAACATGTTTTGGGTTTTATCTAAATAAATAAATATAAGAGATTATTCTGCTCCTTTTTTTTGTACAACCTTATATCTAGTTTGGTTCCCTCAAAATCGATCAAAACGTAAAGTACCGTAAAAGCACTAGGTTCAAATCAACGAGGTTTCAAAACCACAAAATGTTTCATTCTAGTAAGAACAATCTCAAAATTTGTTTACTTCTTGTCAAAAAACCTGTTTTTTTCTAACGAACTCGTCTGCCTGACTTAGGGTAGATACACACTGCAAGAATAGCGCAGCGAAGCGGATTTGGGAGAGAGCGGATGGTGTTTCACACTGCCAGTGCAGCGTATTCGTCAACATTCGTTGTCAAAGCTGCCTCGGAAGATTTTGCTAAGTGAAAACTGTTATTTAAAGTGAATGATTCATGGGAAGAAACCATGATCGGTGCTCATTTACCACGCCCGACCTTAGGTGTCACCATAAATGTCACTGTATAGCTCATTTTCCTATGTAAATTCAATAATAAACAATTTTCGCTTTAAAGATTTGCATGGATTACGAAGACTACAACAATGTAATTTACTACTCCGTTGACGAGCATTTTAATAAAATAGCATTATACCCATTTCATTTGCAATACAACACTCACACACTTCATCGCAGTTATCAGATGCTAAGCGTACTATTGTAAACACGACTTCACGTCTAATGAATAACCAAAAGACACCGTTAGTAGCCTACAGTAGCAGTGGGCAACTTGAATAGATGCTTTTAATTCACTGCTTTCAATGTATTTATGATACACGCTAAGTTAATTATTGCTGATAAACATGATATCAGTGTAGGTGTGCATGTGTTGGTTGTACACCTTCGAACACCTACGTCACACCTACTCGATCAAATGCAACAGTAACTTCGCTACAGCTACGGCTGAGGCCGTGGTGTTGTTCAATAATACCTTATTTAGGTGCCGCCTGTGCGACATAACCTTTGCAAATTGTGAGATCTTGCATGGTGCTATGTTCTAATTATTAATAGGATTTGTTTCGTCCAATTCAAACTTCAATGTTTTTGGTTTAATTTATCCAATTATTTTAATTCGTATTCTCAAAATACTAACACGAAACTTTTTATCTCAATATGTCATTTTTATTTTGAAAAAGAGCGGATTTCGCAAATTTGCAAAAGCTATATATAGTGTGGCATACATTTTTTTTAAATACAATTTTCTCCCAAAATTATTTCAAAATTTAAGCATAGTATGCTGCTTCAACCATGAGTGGGGTGCTATTAAGGATTTGAAAATCTATCACTGCCGACAATGAAGTAGGTAATTTAATGTTGTCTATTTAAGAGCAATGCGGCTCAAATAATTCGATCACACAGCTGACGTGACTTGAGCGAATGTCCAATTTTAAAATTGTATGATTTGGGGTTTCAACCAACTATTTGGGAAATTGGTTTACTCACAAAGACGCAAAAAGGCTGCTTACGTATACGAAATATATCGGTAGAATTTATTTGCACTGGGCTTTACGAGATGGCATCTCAGCCGTCGGCTTCGGATCAGAAGCTGCCCCTTAAACTGACAACGCACATACTTTAGTTTGATTAATTTCAGCAAGATCGGTTATGCAAAGCGACCAAATTATCTCTAAACTCAATCTTCACATCACTACTGCGTGTTATTGGTCCTATTGTTGAATTAATGTAAAGCATAATATAACAATATTTTAGCTTTCTTCAACGGACCTCCTGCAGACGGTCGGCCGAAGGTTTGGGTAATAACTGTCTTTTTAAAGCACGCGCTACTGTTTTCAAAACGTTAATATATTTTGAAAACTCTATAATGCTCACATAAATAAAAGTTATCGCTAGACAAGGAAATATACCGGGGTGATGTGTTCAAAGGAATTAAAATACATTATGCAGGAGTTCCGAAAGTACGGACGTCGTTGAATAAACATATTATAATTAGTTTGACGGAAACGTTGTATTCTAAGATAAGACTTGGCTCAGCAGGAGTTTACCGCAGTTCTTATGGTGGCAGAGGTGTACACTACTAGCATTGAGTTTGCGTGCGTTTCATTCTTCCGCTAGCAAATTTAGGGCGGCTTCATGAAGGAGGGAACTAGAGAGTTATAGAAGTCGCCCTGACTGTAAACTTCAATGCGCATGTGTGAAAATATATTAAACAAAGCTTTCTCTCGTGCATTAAATATAAACGGATATTTTATTTTTCTAGTATTCCTCCGCCAGCAACAAGTTGAAGTGATAACCACCAGAATGTAGGCTAAACGCTCGAGTAAAAACACAAATGCGGCGCGTACATCCTTCCACAATAAAGCAGCATATTTCGTTATAAATTATCAACATTTATTGAAATTACTTTTATTTTAAAGGTAGGACTAATTAAATTTTGAATGTGGTGAGCTTTTTAATTGTTTGATATTTGCATTATTAAATAAGAAAAATCGCAAACTTTGATTTTGAGTTAAGTCAAATAACAAATTTAGTTAAAAACAAATTTTGAATACTAAATGATATCCACATTCGGACTGTACTAACCTTTAAAATGACACATTCAGAATAATTTTCTGATCATTATTACTCCAGTATAATCTTCCTTATAGGATATAATAAAATTGTAAACTTTGATCAGATAGAATAACCCTGACTCTACTTAATTCAAGCCGGTTTATAATATCTCTTTTATACAAGTAATTAAACACAAATAAGACAATTCTATAAAGAATTAAAAGATAATTTATTCAGTAAAATAATAAAATTGGTTAGTTAATCTCTTACATCCTGTAAGTGCTCAAAAAGTCTTTTGTAGTACATAAATTACTTTGCCTTCGGCTATGCTTCCATATAAAATAGGCTAACACAAGTTAACTGTTTAAATGTCCATATCTATTTTATAAATCATAATGAATTAATTTAATTATATTCTCGGGTTGGGCACTCGGCTGCTGTGAATAATATTGTTTGAACTTGACGCAATAATGAAGTTAAAATTAAGTTACAAAAATCGTAAAATTGGCGTCCTTTTGAATTTATGAAAAGTTAATTTGAAAGTTTTTAATGTTTAAATTGTCTAAAGTTTATAAGTATTTGATTTACAGAAGATACCAATTTCTGTAGGATAATATGTGCACTGATTTTACCACTTGTATATTTAAAAACACTTTGGAATAAACGATGAGAGATCGGGACAATGTTTCTTCTTTGAAAGTGACGCTTCTTTTCCCACCCACGCCAAGCGTTAGTTTTCTTCCTCATCAAATCTCTGTCTTTTTAGCGGCGTTTTCAGAATGCAAGGACTGTTGCATTCTGGTTGATGCTTGTTATTGGTCCTCGCGTAAGTTGTAGGTGGCTACGTCACACACAGCTGCCTACATTGGTGGTATAACGTCGTAAACTGTCGTAAAATATCTGACTGAATCCACTCGATCGCATATTTCAAACTTGCAGTTTTCTTTTGAATATTGTTTTGGTATTTTAATTATTATAAATTATTGGACATTCGTGCAATGACAAAACATCATTTAACTTACGTTAATTATGAAATAGTCCCGTTTATTAGAATAACTCTGATATGTGTATTGTATTGTTTTTGTGTTCGGTTGATATTAATACAATAATTATTTTAATAAGTAGTTATCAATATCTCTAATCTAGTTTATAAATAGTCTTCTTAATTTTAATTTACATTGCAAAAATATGGTTATATATTGAGGTCTATATCTAAATATACATTTTAATTTTAACTCTGTATTTACTTTACATACACCTTTCTGGTTCGTGTAGTACCTGTTTGTAATGGCTGCCTGTTTACATAACTTGAAGTTTTCAATAGGCCTACATGTTTATATTCGATTTCAATACTTTGGATTACAATAGAGAATGATTACAGGAATAAATATATATATATAATGTTTTTTGAGTGGTGTTATTTAATAAGTTATAATAGTTAGAAAGTGTTAGTGAAGTGTTGCTTTGTTTTTGACTGATTTGGTTCCTAGGCTAAGTTGTTGTCAGGTTTGATAATCCACTTAGTTCTGTTTCATAATTTATTTACATATTGTTTCTTATCTGAGGGTGGTTCTAGTTTAATTTGTTTTGGTTAAATTGTGTTCTTATAAGTGTAGTTGACGATTCTAAATATTTTACTATGTTTTTGCTAAATGGTTGTTCACAATAGGTTAGGCTAGGTTTGTTTACATATCTGTCTTTGACTTACAGGCTATTTAACAATTTGTAAGATGGGATTTGGTACATTACACCAGTAATCTTGTTACGCCTTTAACATTGCACTTGTGGGAGATGAAACTCAAGACGGTGGCTGGGTCTTTAATTTTCGACATAATCGTCTACATATTAGTCCGCAACCGGGATGCCGTGAGCCCTGCCCACGAGTTACGCAAGATTTTAAGATCGGAATCACTTTTTGTATAATTTTGTTCAGTTTTTATTTTTTACCTGTTTTTCATTTTTTTTTTTTTTTTTTTTTTTTTTTATTGGAAGTAAATGAATTTAATTTCATGACATTTAATAAACTATATTTATTTTCTTAAATTTAATTTTCGATTAAGTTTTTGGTATCATCCTCACTCGTCTCTATGAGGTAAAAGAAAAAATGTTGCTCTTTTTCATACGAGAAAATCATGAAGATTGTTTGCTCTCTTGACAGACTACGAATGGTGGACGATACTAGCCTATTTGGCTGACATTTTTCACCTCAACGCAGACAACTCCGGTCTACAAGGTCCTTCTGACAGTATTTAAACGTAATTAGACAAAATTTTCTGCCTTTGGGGAGAACATGGTTGAAGAATTTGAAACAAGGAACACTGATATGATTCGACCGTTTTCTGGTGAGGAAAGCTCGAACACTCCTACGTTGCAAGGCATTCAAAATCACATGACAAAACTTGAAACCGGCTCTCGACAAATACTTTCCAGACCTGGACATCAAAAAGTATGACTGAATACGGAATCCCTTTTCTACCATGTATGTAACAATCTGTTTACATTGGCTTCACCATGGATCGCCACCGAGGTTGGTGAGCGAAGCGAAAAAATACAACCAAAAAAATGGAGAATATTTAGTGAAATAAAAAATTCCGTTTTTGGAGGCATTATTCAGAATCTAACTTTAAGATTCACTGCCAAGTTACTTCAAGATTCTTTTTCCAAACATCACCACTATATACTACTAACCAACCTACTAAACTAATTACGTCGATACGTTAGGCATGTAGGCATCAATGCAACCTATTCTTCTCTATTCCAACTAGTTTCTCTGGTGTGTACATTCCAAAGGAGACAACTGAAATAAACATTACATAAGTAGTTTCTGTAACCTGAAAACAATAATATGACAACAAACAGCCCTCCAACAATGACTAGAACAAATTATTCTTTAAATAACCTCCTCCCCCAGCACAGGATGTGAAATGCTATCGAGTCTATGTAAATAACGGAAGTCAGTAAAAGAAAGGGTAATCGAAACAGATCCACTTAATCATCTGTCTTAGTGAAAAAAATAAAAAACGCCGGATGAACATCTGCATTGCGGTGGACTTAATTTCGATCACACTCTCCGTATATGAAATAAAATCTATTTAATTATAATTAAAATTTCTCTAACCGAATATCTGTTTAACATTTACCGATACATTTAACAAGACTCTACTGCACCTGAACCTTAATCTCTACATTACAAAAACAATTTCCGTCATTCACGCAAAAACTCTGGCCCTGCAGCGCATGCGTCAGAATCCAGGTCACCGCTCCCCTACTAACTTACCCTCATCCAAGTGCTTCTGTCCTAATCAATCGTCAGTTCCGTGAAAATATCAGAGTATACAATAATCTGTTTGCAATTGTAATTCCTCTGCTGGAACTTACAACTAAACTATCGAAGGTAAAGGCAAGCGAGTCCACCTTGTGTTGTCTGAAATCTGCTCCAGTTATTAACAGACTAACTTAGGCTTGAACCTTGAACATATTCAGCATCAAGCTGGCTGCCACCCCCCCTCCCTTTAACTGTGAAACTGTGAAATCAGCTACTGTTTGTGTGCAACATAGATCCAGAATTACTATTACTATAAATACTATAATTTTTATTACATAAGGTGTCACAGAATAAATTTATATATAACTAGGCAAAAAAGCCTCTCGAAGTAGTCTGTTTCAGATGGGTTAGTAAAAAAATGTTCTAGGGGAAAATGAACCTCAATAAATAGGTATCAATAGAGCTGTCACCTAAAACCAAAAACCCAAAAATTTTCCATGTAAATATAGCCTAACGATGAAATAAAAATTGCATTTCATAATTGTTTTATAATAATGGCAACATTTTCTTTCATTTAAAACAAATCGCACGAAAACCGACCCAGTATATCTCCAGAAGTAAATATTAATAGGGTTGTAACATAAAACCAAAAACCCCTAAATTGGCCCTTATAAACATACCCATGAAATAAAAATTATATTCATAATGTTTTGATAATAATGAAAACATTTTCTTTCATTTAAAACAAAACGCATGAAAATTTACAAATCTCTAGATCATTCAAATCTCTAGAAATTCAATATTGGCACCAATCGTTTAATGCTGTGTTGAATTATTATAAGTATAAGTAAGGTAGTCCAAGAACCGACTTTAAAAAAACGTTATTGGAAAACCATCCAACTTATCTCATAAGTTCGTAGAGATTATGAGTTTTCAAATTTCAACGATGAGAATTATTTTGGAACATATCCAAGAAACGCTTTAAAGTGAGCCATAAATGTTAATCTGATATTAATTTGCCTCGTAGCACTATTATTTCTTGATCTTGTGAATAACTCGATTTTATTTATCACTTACTTATTTCTCTGCAGTTCTGCGTATTCAAGTTCGCTGAACCCACCTCCATTGACAATCGCAAAAGGTTGTTACAGATGCACTGTGAGACTCGTAACCATAACAACCAGAATAACATAGTTATCCTAACAAAATTTGTTCTTGAAACGTTGTCTACAAATTTTTTTCCATTTTGATTATCCGTTGCTAGAAGATTATGTCGCAACCCACTTCAGATAAGAGAAGAATAAGAACAGGTGTAGAAAATTAACATAATCCGAAGAGGCAGTTATAAACCAAACACTATAATTTCATTAACACATTGGTCCAGGCTTGCGTTATAGAAGTTTAAACTGTGAATCAACACGCGATTAATTAAACCCTTCCGGCAGAATACGGAGATGAGATGCAACGTCCACGCGTTACGGAGAGTAGAACTTTCTATGCTGAAACTGCTTTGAAGCATTGACGCAAACGAAAGATAAGAAACAGACGAAAACTGCTCTATTGATTCTTTTTTGGGTTACGTACAAGAAAAAAAGATCCTTATAATCAACCATTTGTCTTTCTATTGGTCAAAATTTACAAACATTTTAATTGGCATACATTAGAGTTTTTCTGCTATAGCAATTTTAAAAAAGGCTTGCAACCCGAAAACTTGGAAATGCTTAAAACACGATTTTCTTTAAATAAAATGACACCGTATTAAACAATTAATATTATTTTATTAGCAGTTATGATTGATGTTATAGTTTTATTGAGAAATAGGGGCTCTGCCCCTGCTCGCTTCGCTCAATAACCCCAGGAGCGACCCATGGTCAAGCCAATGCAAATAGATTATTGTATACTCTGAAATTTTCACGGAAATAACGATTGAGCGGTGACCTATACCTATAAATAGCGATGTAAGACACAGATCGAAATACACACGACCAACCCCAATAATCATTGATTACATCACGTAAAATTATGGTGCACCGTAAGAGCCACTGCAATAGCTCATCTTTCCTTTCGAAATTTGCCAAAAAAGAAATCTAGCTGAACTGTTGCAATTTAGATTAAGACAT
>JAGFPH010000008.1:91953-104707 GCA_018207615.1 Philaenus spumarius
AAGAAGTTTGTTCAATGAATGGTGTTGAGGGAGAGATAAAGAAGAAGATGAAAACAGAACCAATAGGAATGAGTGATTTAAATAATGTGGTCTAAAGTAGAAAATACAGAAATTGAAAGACAATAATTTATTTAACGAAAACTGTTTTATAATATTTAGGATCATGTATATTTAAGAAATCACTGTGTATAAAAGTTGTAATGGTATACCATTACATTACACATTTTACAAAAGTTTAATTTTGATTATATAAGTGAATTAAAATGAAAACCCATTGGTTTGGTTAGTTTGTGCGAGTGTATTTCCACCATAAAACATTTAAATAGGTTATTACTTTAAAGGTTATTTTGTGTTTGAGAGCCTTCTGGAATCTAATTTAGCTAAGGAATCTTTGCCCATCTATAGAAGTGACGGAATGGTTGAAACTTTGATAATGATGGTGAAAATGAAATCTACGACAAAAACAATTCATTTAAAGAGCTGGCAAAACTATGTGCTCATGATGGTGGTCTATTTTTCTCAGTATGACAGAGTGTCGGAGGTAGTACTGGCTTATTCGGCTTACAGGAGGTATGTCATTTTGCTGCTGGCAAAGCTTTTAAATGTTGTCAGAGAACCTTCAGTGTAAGTTCACCAGGTAGGAATTCACAAGGTAAGCCAAAAGGTTTAGTGATAATGAATAAATTTTCATAACCCAAAAAGTACAACATTCTCAACCACAGTAACCCAACACGTTACAATTATTTGCTGAAGTTACTTTACACTGAATATCAGAAAGCAATACTGTTCCAATACTGTAACATCCCTCCGAAAAGTGTTTCTTTGACTGTACACACAAGCGGCTACATGAGTGGCACAAACAGATCAAGATCATTCCACTCCACACTCTAAAATATTTAATTTACAAAATTAGTTTGTTGTTGGGTTCAGTCACGTATATACATATTTGTTGTTTTGGTTTTGTAGTGGATATTTACACTAGTTTATACTCTGCATTTTATACATCGTTCTGCTAGTTACGAAGAATCTGTGGCTTTCTATCACGAAAAATGTACATACCGATGAATCAGACGATATTACTGAATCTGAAATATTAGTAGCTGAAAGATTGGACCTGGACATTCAGGTAGATTATGTAGTAGAACTGTTAAATGTCCGTGAAACAGAACTTACGGTAGAGGAGTTAAATCGCTAAACAAAATTAATTGCACATAAAGAAGAAGCAGAAGCAGGATCAGTGATTGAAAAAGCAGTGAAGCAGAAGAAAAGAACACTTCTTTGTTAAGAAATAATGTGAAAAAATCTTTATATTACATTTTTTAATTACTTTTAAACACAGTATTTCCTAAAATTTGTATCATAATAAATGGTACGTCTGCTTATTTAAGGATTTTGTTTTGGTTATTACCCGCAATACCCAGATTGACTTTGGTAGTATGTATAAACGAGGTTTTACTGCATATGTTTAAGTTCAAATACTCAAATTTCAAGTAGTTTTTCAATTAAATTGAAATGAATAAGGTCAAACTTTAATTTCATCATTATGAATTGCTGTTGGTTGGTTCTTTAAGAATTACAGAATCTTTACAAACCAGCATACATTTCATTACTGTTGCTCATTTCTAAGTGTCCGATAAAAATACTGTCTAGGGGTGCGGTTGAAGTGCAGTTTTTATTCAGGTCACTTGTCATAAATCACATATGTTTTTTATTTGGGGCTCACAGTAAATTTATGAGTGATGTTTGCAAGACTGACTTTACACAATCAACCATGCACACCTAACCTGTCCCAAGTGTGCTCTCTACGACAGTCTTCCATTAGCAGTATCTAAGACAGAGTAACCATTAAGCTTCTAACTGCAGCCGCCAATTGTATTCTATATAGTGTATAAAATGCAGAAGGAACTATGAAGTACATGCAACGTAAATTGTAACCTTTTTAAAGTGGTATTTTTAAAAAATTTGGACCTATTTAATTAATACATGCACAATGAAACAAAATCAACTCAGTTTTGAACGTTCTCAGGACATGTTGGACTACATAAAAGAAATTTTTAAGCACCTCAATGTAAAGATTATGCGACGCTTCCATGATACTGTGCTGTGGAAAGGCCAGACCTGTGATTAGCCAAAAATCCAACATCCAATATGTGTCCACCCCATCCACTTTTCTTATCTAACTCTAACTTTTTTGTTGCAAAACCTCAACATGTGCCTTGTAATTTTTATAACTTTTTTCATTGAAAATATCACTGAAAAGGACCCTAATTAAATCAAACGATAATCTCTCGAAAAAAATAACTAGGGCCTATGTCAGTTTTGTACTTAGAGAATCCTATTCCGGGATCCCGGGCTGATTTACCCATACAACAATGCCGGGATTGTAAAGTGACAGTCCTGGGATTAGGAAATTTTTCATTTTAAGGTATTTTGACTGGTATGGGTGATGTCATCATTCCTTACCTTGGCTTGGCTTGCACCTGATTCCTGCTTCTGTCCTGATTATGTATTGTATAACTTCTACCCAACCAGGCCTGCCTCCTTCTCACACGCCTCTTTTGGTTTTTATGAATAGTTTGATTCAGTATCAAGAAAACAATAGCTCTTAAAAAGTCGTATGTGTCATACTGCAAATCGTTTGTCTAGTTATGGCTTTGTGAGATCCTTGTTCTGTTTTTTAGTTTTTATCGTGGTATTTGTGGTGCAACCAATATGCAGTAGTTTAAATATACAACTTATTGCCAAAAACCATTGTGTAGCTTGTTCCTTAGTTCTCGTACTTACCTACCCGACAACATTGACGTAAAATGTTTTTGCTCCTTTTAGTGCGATTAATGTTTATCAATATTTTTTTAAACAAAATAAATGCTAAATAAATATGGCTTATTTTGTTATAATGATAATTATATAAATAATACTACGTCATAACTACATAACATGCTTTTGGGCCTTTTATCGGTCTAGTTGGAATTTGACCAATCCCGGGATTCGTCTTTGGTGTCCCGAAATCCTGGGATCGAAAATTTTGCCCAGGATGGGATTACCTATTGCACTCAAAAATTTTCCAAAAGTTGCAACACTGCTGGAAGTAGTGTAATAATTTAAAGGGGAGTACTTTTAAACTAGTGCAGTAGAGTCAAACTGAACTCATATCATACGTAGACGCAGCAAATGCTCTTGACCTCGCCTTAGTGTAGGTATACACCATCCGTTTTTCCTTCTGTTGCTTTACGATTCCGTTTTCTTCAAAAAATGGAAGGAAAGGGATAGGTTGTTCAAACGGTCCGTTTATTCATCCCGCAGTCTGTCCAGTACGACATCGACTTGAAAAAAGATTGAGAAAAAATGATATTCCTTAGAGATAACGAAAACAGAGGAGAAAAACGGATGAACGCAACTGGCAGGTGGCACCAACACTACTAGTGCCTAGTTGTTGCATCTAATCCTTCCTTCTTTCTGACGGACCCGGTATCCTTTTCACCGAACGCTTGTTGCGGTAGCTTCCTTCCCGCAAAACAGATGGAAAACTTAAAGGAAACAAAATCAGCTTTCATTCCAATTTGGTTTCAGGCGTTTTCATCAAGCTTAGGCTCTATGTTTGTCTCTATTTAACTTATTTGTATAACAATAAATGTTTGTTTTTTCACAAAAGTATTTTTAATTTCTACTGTTTTTATGTTAAAAAATCAGTATTTTTTCTGAACTCTTGTTTGGAATAGGCGGATTTTCAGAATAGTGGGATTCGGAATAGCGGGACTCTACTGTATGTCAATAAAAAAACTAATGGCATCCAACAATACATTTAAATTATTGGGAAAATTAATCCCATCTACAATACTATAAGATGAAACCCATTTATTTAAAAACATGCTTTTAACCTTTTCACTGCTGCGATCGAGTATACTCGATGCCAATAGTTTACATCGTTATTGTTGCGGTCGAGTATACTGGATTTGAATTTTGCGAATATATTGCTAACTTCGAAATAACTCGATTAGTACTGCAATCTGTAGTCTAATCTTGAAACTACGTCGAGTATACATTGAAAATCGATCTTGACTGTCAATATTTTCGAAGATTCTATTAAATCTCCATCAAACATATTGTGAGTTATAACTCTAACTTTAGAGTGTGACTTTGCTTGTGCGTGGTTTTGTTTGTAGTTTTAAATATTTATTGTTTGGTAATTTATACTATGTATAGAAGAGTATTAACTTATAATTTGTTAGTCTACATACGTATTTTTGTATAATTATTAGCATAGTTTGATTCGTTTTAGCTTATATTTTTATTTATCTGTGCTTTACGGTTTAGCTAAACTTAAAGGTTAGAATATGGCTGATGAGCTTTTCTTTGCGAAAAAGATATTTTAAACCTGTTTAAGAGTCAGCCAATGACCTTTCAGCGTCAAGTGATACTCAATTATTTAATAACACTTATTCATCAGATGAATCTGACGATGATTTGGTTACCGAACAGAATGATAGGCCTATTCTACAGACTGCTGATAGTTTACCTACAGAAGGGTTTTAATAATACAATAGAGTCCCACTAACCTGGACTAGAAGGGACCTGTCCGGATCACCGAAAGTACGGATTAAATGGGATTTGTTTTAAAACTATGAGATACAAGTATTAGATAAGTTCTATGAAAATCAAAGTTTTTTATTTTCATAAGTACTACTTTTCCTACAGTTAATTTTAGTTTTAATACGACTGCATTCATATTAATAAGTTTAAATCTACGAACTGATGTAGGTTTTACAAAATGAAATAACCTTGAGAATACAATTTTTTATTTATTGATAGTAGGTACAGTACAAAAAACACAATACCTACAACAGTACACTACTGGTAATTAAGAATTTTAAAAAGGAAAGAAACGTTAATTTTGAACAGGACTCAAACAAAAATTACATTGTTTAAACAAAGCTTGGAGCATTTGCTCCACTGTCACCGACACTTTCTTAAGTTTAGTTGTCATTTCTACACACAAATCATTCTCACTGAATGCTACGTAAAAACAACAAAACACACGATTAATAAAGTACAAGTAACTGACGACTAAAGCGAAAGAAACAAACAAGATTTAATAAATCTAACAGTTGTAAGGAGTAAGTTAATTCCTTGAAAAGACAAAGCGCAACCCGAATTCTTTACCTCCATTTTTTTTATCGTAGCCAACTGAGGTCATCAAACACTCTCATAAATTTATTTTAGTACCGACCTTTCACTTAAAAAATTATTAGAATTTGTGCTTTTTTAATTCTGTCCGGATTATTGATACTCTACTGTAATAATTGCTATTTGTAAAAACTTGTATTCCTTCTAAAAAACTATATAGGTTAAATAACTATCAGGTTAGTCTTGGAATATAATTTAGAAAGTCCAGAGACGTAATCAGTAAAATAAACAAAATTACCCAGCACTGAGTGGGGAGTAGGGTAGGAATTATAGCAGTGAAAAGGTTAATAAAAGTACATTTGATACACTATGAAGTATGATCTACAATTGGTATAGGACTACATGTGCATGAGTAACCACACCTTTCACCTATTGAATGTGTACAATATTACAAAAGCTTATTACACATTACTAAAACACTTACTTGTTGAGAATACAGTCCGGGAGTGATGGTCGTAGAATGTGTACAGTTATAGGTCTTAAAGATGCCGACGAGTCTGTCAGCCAGCTCAAACATGTTTGAACGCAATGAGATAATTATGAACTGCGCATTTTTTGTCCTTTCCTGAAAAAGATGATTAAGTACACTTGTATAATATTGTAAAAACAATTCTAGTGCTTAATTGTTCTATCACAATCATAATTGATTGGTGTAAGGCTAAGAGACCCCTAGATTTGTTCAGTGTTACACTGATAATTGTATTGTTGTAAATTGTGTTGTATTTTGTATGCATAATTTATTTTATAAGTACGTATAGTTATGTTATCAGTATGTTAAAAAATATTCTTCTTTTGTTTTTGATGCATTATATTCTTTATATTTTGTTTATTTTTCATGTATAACCTAAGTGAGATTTTAAGTTGTGTTTTATTTATATATACAGTGTAAAATATGAATAAATATAATTAAAAAAATTAGTTGTAATGAAAACAAAAGAGTAACACATAGAAATATGTAAATGACAAGTAATCATTGATAGACAACTGATTGTAGGCTGTTATGACTCGCCTTCAAGACATGAGGGTGTTCAATATAACAGACAAAAAAAAAACACAAATTTTTCAGTTTAGGCCACTCGCTAAAGGTAGTTCAGTTGTGACTAAAAGTAGTGCACAACCTCATGAAGTCGCTCAAGCAATTCCAACATGTGACAAGGTTCTCTGTTTGAAGTTATTGTTAGTTAATGATGGATGTTGAATTTTATTATAATTATTTGTTCGGACATTTGCCATCATTTGTGTGTTAAATTATCAAAGACGACGTTTCGGGAATACAAATCAATTCCAATGTGACAAGGAATGGAAGTTCTTAAGGCGCTCGTAAACGAGCAACATTTTACGGCAATATGTGGTCGGCAATGATTGCTGGGCAATATTGCTCAACATCCGGAATCATTTCCAGCAATATATTCCTATGGCCCAGCAATATATCCGTATGGCCCGGCCATATTTCCTGTATTGCAACTACTGGCCGAGGTGTTGCCGGTGATATCGTCCCCTGAGCGAAAATACGTAAATATTGCCCGGCCATGTTCAATTGTCTGCCCTTGCTTTGAAGTCAAATTGTTGAACGTTGTATACTTTATTTATTGTGTAGCATTGAGGTCATTTTCTTTTGTATTTCGTTTTAGTAAAAATTTAAGGTTCATAATGAATAATTGGCCAAACGATAAAGTTATCGATTTTATAAATGAAATTAATTTAAATCGAGCCATATGGGACGTTGAGGCAAAGGAATACAAAGATCGGAATGCCAAGAAAGATGGTTGGGCATTCATAGCCAATCAATTTCATATAAGTAGTGATGAGGCATATAAAAAATTAAGAAGCCTGCGAAATTAAGCAAAAAATGAAAGAAAGAAACAGAAAAGCGGTAGTTCAGGAGGAAAACAAACTACTTGGTCGAATCCACATTCTTCTCTTTTTCTTCTTGTAATTAATTGTTAATTACTATGTATGCTGCACTATAACAAGCACTTCTTCACTTTCAGCCATTATTGCCACATGTACGCGATAAATTCTTGGGCAACACTATGGCCGAAATGTAGACGGGCCATATCTGGATACACATTGCTCGGCCATGTTGCGGCAATACATTTCTGGAAATGTTGCTGGGCCACAGTTTTCAGAATTATTGCCGGCAATGTAGCATTTTTGTTGCTCGTTTACGAGGGCCTTTACACTTAAAGCGACTAAGTAGTCTGTGAATGTAAATTTTGTTGCTACCTGCGACTAATTTCAATCAAGTTGGGAAATTCCTCTTTATTTAATATAGCTGTTTCCTTTCAGTTTTATTCGTACAGCTTGGCCTTATTTAAAATGCAACTGTAAGATTTCATCTTTCACAATCTTTCACAATCTTTCAAGATGATTTAAGGAAAGAAAAAATCGTCTTACTTCGTAAGAAATGGATTTATTTCACCAGTTATATTTCAGCCACCAAAACGTCCGTGTCCAAGAAATCAAAACAATCTTCATATTTTGTTTTTTAATTTTGTTTCTCTCACTTTTAACACATTTTAAGTCCCGATCTACCACTTTTGCCTATTATAAATCCACTACATAAAATTTCACATTTACTTAAAATTATATATTTAAGTTGTTAGGCTCAACTTATGTTAGTGTCTATGGTGTTATTAGTGAATTTCCATTTGAAAGATAAATTATTGCAGTGACTCTTATGGTGAGAAATAAGGTGGGAGAGCACCATGATCGGTGCTAGCAAAAACTACAAAATATGTGACCAGGGGAATGTAATTGCATGTGGGCTAAGTAGTCTTTGAAATTCAGGCAATGACATTCGAGAAACTGTTCTAAATGCACAATAACCACCATTTGAATAACAAATCACAGTGTTGAAGCCATAAATAACAAATAAGGATATTTTTAATACAGGTTTTCTGAAAGGCATGACAGGTTTCTTTGGGAGTTGGCTGGTTCTTCCTTATTGCTAAGACTATTTAAGTGTTCGAATGTACTCTGATATTTGTGAAAAGAGTGTTTTGATTTCTTGGACACGGACTTGTTGTTGGCTGAAATATTACTGGTGCAATAAATCCATTTCTTACGAAGTAAGACGATGTTTTCTTTTCTTAAATCATCTTGAAAGATTGCGAAAGATGAAATCTTACAGTTGCACTTTAAATAGGGCCAAGCAGTACGAGTAAAATTGAAAATAGACAGCTATGTTAAATAAAGAGGAATGATTTGAGACAAGGCTTTTTGTGGTGAACCAGCCGGTGTAGGAGTCGAAGCGAGAAAGCTGATTTGACCGCAAGGAGTCACAAAGACAAAATAAAGTGAGGATACATTTCTTGTGAATATTGAGGAGTAATTTTATATATCAATTTCGAGTTTTTATAGAATAACTTTTATTTGTATATATATGGAGACAATTCTTTATTTGAATAAATCTGTGTTTGAAAAGTAGATTCATTTGGACTTAGTTTTGGCCTTAGAGTAAGGCATAATATGTATACATTAAAGTTTATATAAAGGTAGACTAAGCATTTTTTTAGTCCGTGCAGAACTATGACACATCCTTAAATAATCAATTTTCAGAATTTTAAATTTAGAGGAGAAAAATGCAATATTGAAAAATGTTGAGTACAATTTAATACACATTCATAACGTGTGAAGAAACAAGCATGTTTAATTAACCTTACAAAATACACACACAAAGTTTTACAAGTTTACCTTACCTTTATATAATTTCCAACAATAGATACATTTTTAAAGTCCAACGCAGCGTCTATTTCATCCATAACATAGAGAGGTGTGGGTTTGTAGTAATGCAGAGCAAATACTAAAGCAAGCGATGATAGGGTCTTCTCTCCACCCGAGAGATTCGAGATATTCTTCCAAGATTTCTTTGGAGGCCGAACGCTACACAGGATTAAAAATAATAAGTTACGAATATCTATTAGATTTAAATCAAGCAGCAGAAAAAATAAAGCAATACTTAAATAGAATAAAATTGGAAAAGAAACTGTCAAGTTTATTTTAATAATACTGAAACGCAACTGAAAACCAAGCAGCTATCTACAGTGGTACAAGAACTGTAAACTGTAATATCAAAATTGTGACTAATTTAATAACACAGTCTAATACACATATTCGCAAGCTCTAATGCAGATGATTGCTGCTAAAGTGTAATAGAGTTAAAAACTTGAACTTGTCCAATAAAATATTATATATGTGATTTGTTTAAAATGACTCAAACGAGGGGTGATGTATGCAGTGCTACACGTTGTACGAGGGTCGTCCAGAAAGCAGAAAGTAAAGAACGAATGCGCATCGCAGATCCCCCACTACTGCGATTACGTGCGTGGCCGCTTGCCCCTTCCTTTCTCTTCAGTGAGAGGTGAGTCTCATTGCTGTGTGGTCACGCTATTTGTTTTCGCAGCGTTTTAAAATGGCGGCGCTAATCGAAAATCCCACCAAATGTAAAGTACGGAGTGTAATCCGCTTTTTGAATGCTCAAAAAGTTAAGCCCATTGAAATTTATAGGCAAATTAAAGCTGTCTATGGTGAAGATGCGATGAATGAGTCATCAGTAAGAAAGTGGTGTATCATGTTTAACCAAGGAAGAACTAACGTGCATGATGAAGATCGGAGCGGGAGGCCATCACTAGTCACGGATGAACTGAAGCAAAAAGTTGAAGAAACAATTCAGGCAGGAAAATTGACATTTCACTTTGACGACTTTACATGTCTCTTTTCCACAAATTTCACGATCACTCCTACATGAGATAGTGACAGATCATCTTGGTTACAAGAAAGTGTGTGCTCGGTGGGTGCCTAAGATTTTGACGGACGACCATAAGGTGAAACGCATGGGGGCAGTCCTTGAATTTTTGACTCAATATGACAAAGATGGAGACCAATTTCTTGATCGTATTGTTACGGGATCCGATGAAACATGGGTTTCTTATAAGACTCCAGAAAGCAAGCGTCAGTCAATGGAGTGGCATTACACAAATTCGCTCTCAAAACCCAAAAAGGAAAAACCATTGTTGCAGACTCGCAAAGTCATGGCAACGGTTTTTTGGGACCGAAAGGGATTAATCCATGTGGATTTCATGCCACGAGGTGCAACAATAAACTCAGAATCCTACTGTGAGACTCTTCAAAGACTTCGTTGCGCCATCCAAAACAAGAGGCGTGGAATGCTGTCGGCCAAAGTTTTTTTCATTCACGACAATGCCCGGCCTCATGCCTCAGCACGAACACGGCAAGAACTCCAAAGTCTGAAATCTTTAGTCATCCTCCCTACAGCCCTGACCTCGCACCTAATGATTTTCATCTGTTTCCAAAGTTGAAGCAATTTTTGGGTGGAAAACAGTTTGGAAATGACGATGAACTTAAAGAAGCAGTGATAATATGGCTCAAATCTTTCGCGGCAAATGAGTATAACATCGGAATAGAGAAACTGGTCCCACGTTACAACAAGTGTCTCGACAACAATGGGGATTACGTAGAAAAGTAGAATAAGGTACTGTGGCTGTGTAAATAAAGTTTGGTGTTGATATCTTTTGTTTTTATTTAACCATGCTAAAACGTTCTTTACTTTCTGGGCGACCCTCGTAGTAACAATAAAAATCCTGATTTGTAATTTTTTTAGATTTTTAGACATACAAAGAAATAAAACATGATTAGCAAATAGAAGTCAGAAAAGTTGCTAAAAAGTAGCTCTCAAACGGATGGAACCGATTTTGATTAAGTTTTTTTTTTATTTTTATTGAAAGGTAACTTGACTGAAAGGGTTCTTAGCTATGATTCAAGAGAATCTGTCCAGCCGTTCGTAGGGGTTTAACATTTTTTTGAAGAACCTCAGTTTAAGAGCAAATCTAAATTAAAGTGGAATGGGATTATGTGGCCAAGTAGGCCAGTTGTGATACTAAGGTGGCTTTCCTTAGTCCTCCAGATCCTCAGGGTGGTGGTGGTGCAACGTTTGTGGGAAAATAAAAGAGAGCTTTCTTAAATTATTTATTGTGTATTAATAATAAACACTGACTGTGCAAATTAAATTAAAATTTGGTAAAAGTGATCTAAACAACACTATAACAAACAAACCCTACAGCCTCTCCTTACTTTCTACGGAGGATCGTTGTAAAAATATACTATTCTGTACTCGGTTCTAAATGATTAATTTAAATTTTGTCTTTTAATTGTTTACAATTAGATTGCAATAACCATCTTATTCAGTTTTAGGCCATTTGCCAAAAACCAATTTTTTGCCATAATCAATGATAAAGTAACTGACTTTCATAAGTCTATATTATTCTTCCCAAAAACCGTTATATACAAATTTTCAAAAACATTGACATTGCTTGTATTTGAATAAATAAATGTTTGTTAGGATTATTATAATCAACAAACTCTTAGGTTAAGAATTAAGGGCTGTTTTGTTCGAAAACTCGAAACAAAAGATATGAGATATAACAGATAACAGTATATCCCTCCACCCCCATCTATGCAATGAAAAAGGAAACTAGTGAAAAGATGGAACACTTTTTCGAGACTTCGGCTCGTCCGGACAGATCACACGAATTGAAAGAAAATTAAAGTTAAAAATTACTTTTTATTTGTTTCATTTAGTTAAACCATACCCAAAAACGTTACTCCACACTGTATTTTCAAAGTTTTGATCCAAAAAACGTGACCCCGAAGCGCTACGATTTTTTAACTGTCAAAATCGGTTTTCCCGTACCCAAAAACATATAAAACGATACCCCACACTGTATTTTCATAATTTTGACCCAAAAACGTGACCCCGACGACTCGAAAGCTATTTAACTCTTCGTAATAGAATTACGAAGATTTTGGTACCACAAGAAGTTTTCTACGATGTCTGTGAGTGCATATATCGTGTTTACAGGAAAACCGATGCACAAAAAATCATCATATGATTTCAATACTTCAGCATTCAAATGCGAGCCGAAGTAAGAAATGAGTACTCACATCACATTGTACGCATTTTACTAATAAAGACTGATTTCAAATTTCGAAAAAAAATAAAAAATCATCAGTAATACATTAAGTATTGTTTTATAATTTGGTTTAATATGATTTAATTCTAATCGCTTGAATAATATCATTTGTAAGAAACTAAATCAAAATTTGCATACCGGTATCATAATAGTTATGTAATACCTAACGAACGCCAGTATTTGAACGCCCGTCAAGAATCAGGAAACCATTCATCAACCGGCACAAAAATGGGGATGCGGAATACTACCCCCCGGAAAACTACCCCCCCAGGTGAAACGTGATGTCACGAAATCTGCCAACTAACCAATATGGGAGCCGTGTCCGCGACTGGAATACTACCCCCCCCTAGCAAAAGCGGGTCGCCGGAATACTACCCCCCCCAAGCAGGTTCCTACAATTATACTGTTATCGGCAACATACTGTGACTAAACAGTTTAGGTTAGTCCTCTAGTTTTTTTTTTATTCTAATTATATCGAAACTTGAGTGCGCGTTACTGGAAAACTGCCCCCCCGATCTCTGATGTCAAAATGACGTAGAACCTGCTTGGGGGGGGGGGGGGGGTAGTTTTCCAGGGGG
>JAGFPH010000008.1:113107-123431 GCA_018207615.1 Philaenus spumarius
GAACAGTGTAGTTTGTCAACACGGAAGTTAGATGGGTTATATAAGCATAACCCTAATCTAGATTCGAGGCCAGTCTGTTAAAGTGTGGGGCCGGGAGCTAGGCCAGTGAGCTAAGGACGTTGGGCCCGAGATTTGGCCAAGTATTGTGAAGCTAAGGGTCGGAGGCTGGACAACACGAGACAAGCCAACACACGAGACGTCTACACGAGATTGAAGGACGAAACCGGTTCTGCAGTAGAACGAGATTTGAGTGAGTGAACAGATTACATAGTCTATCGATATCACATTGGGTTGGGAGTCAAAAGTTAAAAAAGTAAAAGTTAATTAAAGTAAATTCAGTAGCTTTGTTTACCGAGTTCTTGTTTCAGTCTGTCATACGAAAGTAGTATCTATCTAGTAAATGAAATGTATGTAAAGCATAAGTATAGGCTAATGTATCAAATCAAATGTACCTCTACAATTGCAAGGGCTTGCGAATAAAGCAATGTTAAAATAAGTATTACTACTGAACCACTGGAATGCATTGTTACTGATCTGTCCCTTTGCTATAACATATTAACATATTTATTAGTGTTGGAACCCGCGAAAAGGGTCCTGCTAAAACGAACCCCTAACATAGGTCATAAATATAGGGGTTGCATAAAACCCTTAACTTTAAGGCGTCCGACAACACGAATGCCCCGAAAACTTTGTCGGTCAAGGCTACCACTTAGTTATTATATGTATTTTATAAATGATTCTGTAAAAATCAGCGGTTAGGTACTAAATTTTATGACGTCATAACTTTGCCATGTTCGGGGTGTCGGATGCGCAGTAATGACCAATCATATTTGTCCGACAAAATGTTTTTCGCTTTCTACATAAAACAAACTATCGATTAAAAGAAAGATTATTGTTTAGGTTATACATTTTTTTACCGCATCAAATCAATGACTTTGCCGGGTTCTCAAAGGAAAACGCACCGCTACCGAGAATTGTTGCAAATAAAAATGTTGTCCGACTCGACTTAAATAAGAGATATACGAAGTCTCAAGAGTTAATAAACTTTTAAAGGCCTGGGCCCTAGGACTATAAAGGGTGTGGTCTAAAACTATTTTACAACAGTAAAGCAAGAAGAAGTGCCTAGCATCAATCTAAATAGATAGAGAGTTAACTATACAATTAATACAATATTACTGAACTATTTTAATATCTAAGTAATAAAATTTTATTTTACTTTATAATTTAACTTTGTATAGGGTCCGATTCATTATTAAGAATTATTATATTTATTAATATAAAAGAAAAACATCTTTGTATTAGATTTCATAACATTATTCAAAGTTTTTTACATTGAAATATTGTTTTTCGTCGAAACAATGTTCAGCCAAATAAGATTTATCGAGCATATTACATTTTAACCCTACAACTGTCAATGTTAATGTTTTGCAACGCCAAGTCATTTCGGTGCGTTTGCAAGCATATTTTCAAAAATTCGCCAAATATAGTAATTGTATACCAATACAAAAGTGTTCTGTACCTTTTTTGTAGAGAAAGGTTCAAACAATAATTGCAAAATTTATTGATGTAAAAGTTATTAGCTAAAGAAGCAAAAAATGTTCAGTAACGAAAGGAAAAAGTTCAACTTTAGGCCTACATAAGAAGTAGTAAACATTTTTTGTAATTATTTCGTAAACGTAAAAAAGTTTTGTAAGTTAGTTCTAAATAGAACTGTATAAAAACATTTATCTATTTCAAATTTCTTATTTTGAAAACACCAGTTTTTATGTTCCAAATATACGATTGCTAACAAAACCGCCTAGTTTGAAACGTAATTTACTAATATATGCTTTGCCCAAAAACGAAATATTGTTATAACAAAGTGTAGAGTATAAATCAAAGAATTGAACTGTATACTTGTGTATTACCTTATAATAAAAGTGTTTTACTTAAAATAAATTCAAAATATGACCGTTGAAGACAATGGAAACAGCCTCGTTTTGCAAACTCAAGCGGTAGTATGAATTCTGTGCAAATATGAACTTTCGACTGCTGTTTGAATAACATCTAACCAATCAAATATAGTTTGCTCTACACCAAACGAAAGATTGAACTTTGGTCTATAAATAGATATAAAAAAGTCTATTGAAATAATTTGAATTATAAGAGATATCTCGAACGCAAAATGTGCTGTTTTATTGGTTGAAATCTGATCAATTGCAAGGGACTACAAAACACCCCACAACTTTAGAACTATTTGTCCGATTTTTGATTGGATGGCAGTTTCAGATAGGTAAAAGTGTGATGAATTCTTCAGTATACAGATATAACTCGGACAAAATAACGGGCGGCCTGTAGGAAGAGACATAGAAACGGGAATTAAAGGTAGTTTCGGCGCATTAAAATTCGCGCGACATTGGCTTTTAGAAAACTCAAAAACTGCAACGATGATTACGTATGTAAATATACATTTTAGAAAAAACTTGCAAAAAAACAAAAATTAAAGTTTAAATCATTTCCTTTCCAACGGTTTTTGATTTATTGCGATTGGATGATTTTTAGTGGGTGAAATATTCAAGTCAAGTTGAGTTGTCACAGACTACACAATTCAATACTGCAGAGTGTTGAGACCACTCAAAACAGTTAGAGGGTTAAGTAGGAAAAGAGTTTTAGCTGGTGAATTAAAAAATCTTCTTTGTTTGGCCTATGTATAGTACAGTATGTACAATAAATCTCTTAATCTCGAGTTTTACCTTTAGGCTACTGCTTTTAAGAGCAGTTTCTTACTACTGGAAAACTGGCAAAATGATAATAATTGGTGTGTGAATATATGAGTTTAAAGTCACCGCTTATTCATCAGATTGATTTTATGAAACATGATTTTCTCCAAAGACAAAAATATTGATCTAATCAGACTTTTCAAAAATTTCTTTCAGTTAATGACAGACAGAAAATGGAAAAACACTAACACCAATAACCACGTTCAAATAATATGATAGTAAGAACTGTAGAGAATTGAAATAACACCATACTGTCTGAGCTACCACCACTTTGTGTACATTTACATACAAAAATTGAGTTAAAAAAATATAGTGAATTTAAGCGATTCCCTTCGTTATCTAGGCTAATTATATTTTCCTTAAAATAAAACCCATAGCTTTTATAAAATACCTGAAAATAATGCCTTCCGTAAAAGGATCCAACGAGTCCACCAATTCCAACTCGGCATCGCCTCCTAGAGTAATCATTTGGTACATTTCCTTTAATTTATCTGTAATTATTGTAAATCCAGCGATAAACTCATTAAGACGCATTTTCCGAACGTTATCGTGCCACTGTCGCATTTCATTGCGTTTCTGTGTTACGTCATCAAGTTCTTTACATCTCTCTGACAATTGTAAAGCCTGCAATGAAAATGAACAATATTCAGTTTTAAAAACTCACCAACTCTTTTAGTCACTTTTTTTCTGAATGGAAATGTGTTTCATTCAGAGTTTACAGCCTTAGAATGTGCTTATGAAAACTTGACACTCTATAAACTCACTTAGATAATATGTACTGTAAGGTATGTGACGTCATAAATGAGTTAAGTATGTAAAAGATGAAAAATAACACTTAATGTAATTATAATACTCAATCAAATATTTATTTTCCAAAATCCATAAATTGCAAAAACTAACAATTATTGGTAAAAGGTCAAATGTTTATGGACAAGTAGTAAAAGTCAAGGTTATTGTTTATTCAATCGAAAACATTGAGTGGATAGACACAGTTGACCTGAGAGGCGTCGGAAAGGCAGAAAAACGTCCCATATCTGTAACATGAGAATGTTATCTATACTTATAAAAGCCAAATACCATTGACTCATCACAGTTTCTCCAAATCCACGAGGCCTACAAACATGAAATTTGGCACTAATACTCTTTATAGGCTCTAGACGCGCACTAAGGAAGGTTTTCCGAAAATTCGAAATTTTAGGGGCGTTTTTGGGGGTCAAAGTTACTAAATCACGATTTATCAAAAGCTACCGAATGGATTGGAATGAAATTTGGTATGTAGCTTCCCCTAGGGCCATAGTTGCCCGCAAAGAAAGTTTTTCAAAAAATTAAAAATTTTAGGGGAGGATTGGGGGGGTCAAAGTTACTAAAAAGAAACACCGAACGGATTGGAATGAAATTTATTATGTAGCTAACACCGAACGGATTGGAATGAAATTTATTATGTAGCTTCCTCTAGGGTAATAGGTGCTCTAAGAAAGAGTTTTTTTTAAAAAATCGAAATTTTAAGGGAGGTTTGGGGGGTCAAAGTTACTAAAAATCCCCATAAGAAATACATAGTGTAATATATTTATTGATATAATATATTTTTTGTTAATATACATTTAACTTTGATTTGTCTATCCGTGCAAAGCCGGGTCCAGTTTTAAATAGAGCTTTACGGTCATATTTTGGTCACATTTCTTCTGTACAAAAATTCAGTTCTAATCAATCGCCATTCCCGAGAAAATATGGTAGTACAAAATAATCTATTTGCATTTGATTCACCATAGGGGTTAGTGAGCAAAGTGAGCAGGGTGGGGGGGGGGGCAAAGTCCTCTAGTAATACATATATTAAAGCAAACACGTTTCAATGACAGTGCTACAATAAATATATTACAACTACTATTATTTTATTCTTAATTAATGGAGTATACTTTAAGCTTCACTAAATAAGAATTAGTACTAATGCATTCACTGGTGAACATTGAAAGTATATTTTTACATATTCTGAAACTACACGCTTCATCGAGTTATATACGTCTACTGAATTCACTATAGTTATTGCGATTGGTTCTTTTGTCCTACAATCAAGATGTCAGCTCTGTTATTACATTGTACTTTTCACAAGGTATACTGTCTATCTCAAACAATACCTTCCAGTTTCACTGTATTTTATGCTAATAGTTTTTTATGGAATGTTTAGTAACTTTTGGAGTCTTTCTATTACATGCCAACAAATTTTGATTTTTAATATATTAGTTGTCTGTATTATAATTTTTTGGAAATAAATATTTAGTTAATTATTGTTATTATTACATCAAGTTTTACTTTATTTTATCAAAATCTTTTAAAATTTATTTATTTAAAGTTTTATTTCATTTTTGTTATTTATGAAATCACATAAGTTCTAAAGTAAGGCAAATAACTGTTTAATTTTTTCCCGTTACAACAACAATAACATAAGTTAGCTTCCACTAGCATATATAAATATGCTCTTGTGTTAGTACATCTTTTGTAATAAGAAATTGTACAATTTAGGTTAATACCGATTATAAAGTTGTTCATCTGGCAACTCTGATGCACCCAGCAGGTTAACATTTTAAAATGGCTGAATGTTAACTGTGTTAAATCTCCTATTGCATTTTTGTTTCTCTTCGTATTTCTCTTATATTTGTCCAAAACAGTTGTGATTTTTGGTGTTTGTTTGCATTATTTAAAAATACACAATCACCAGTAAAGGCACAAAAACCTGAACATTTTCTATTTAGAATAACCTTGTGCAATAATAATACAAATATAATAAACAAAATTGTACCTTTGCTTCGTAATCATCAATTATTTTCAGGTTAGGCGAAAGTTTATTCAGTTTTGATTCTAACGAGTCTATTTTATACTTAAGATGGTCCACTTTTACTTCAACCAGTTCCTCTTCCGGAAGATCGCTCAGTGTGCTTGTGTTTTCTTTCCTCGGGATTGTATATAACGACAGTTTTTTCCTCTGAGAAAATTAAACACTTTGGTTAAAAAGGCAGTCTTATTAAAACTGAAATGTCTATTATTCAATTTAATATTAACCCTAGAGTTCGGTGCTTTTTTTACGTAAACTGGCCATATTAATTTATCCGAAGATCATTAATAAATGTTACAAGCTCATTTTATATGAGTATGTCAATTATAAAAGCAACTGTTTCGATATATATAAAACTCGACAGGCAAATAAATAATACAAAAATATTTTATATATTTTTCTCTTGATTTATAACAGGATGATTCTGAAAATTAGCAGACTTGGGAGCTGATTCTAAATGTAAAAATAAAGAAAGCATTTTACATGACCATAGCTTTGTAAACAATTTCATTCAATTTATTCCAGATGTTAACAAGTTACAATTGTATGGCCAAGTCATATCAACTAACAATAATAAATTAATACAATTACTAACCATAAAATATACACAAATAAAATATTTTAAACAACATTAATAAATTAAATACAATTTTACAATACATTCAGAAACAGAATTACATAAATGACACTCAACTACAGAACACAGAATCAACGCAGAATGTCCTCTACAGAGTTGAATGTTTCCCATACACCCTTCATTTCCCATACACCCTTCATTTCCCATACACCCTTCATTTCAGGGTTTCTACCAAATTTTCATAATTCATTTCCTAAATTTTTGCTATAACTTTCCTGACCGACTCACGGCATATTTTGGAATTAATTTACATTTGCATTAGTAACCTAAATTCTATAGCACAGATTTTAGCCTCTTCTAACCCTACATCCGTATATTGTACCTCACCATACGGAAAACCAAAAGGCATAAGTATTTTATTATATTGCCTCAGTACAAATAGACTTAATTAACTAAGCATTTTGTTTGCTGCGTGCTAGGTTCCTCAGAATATTGCGCCAAACAATAATAGGAAACATACCCTGATCACTTTTAGTCTTTAGATTCCCTGAGTCCAGATTGCATTTCCTGTAATCAGCTCCAACGCTCAACCCTAAAATACTAATTTCATCAGAACAAACTAAACTCATATAAATATAGCATAAAGATTATTGTCATAAATAATATTTTATTTGAAAATAACAATCTCAAATTTTAGATTACCACATTTAGTAACTTCAAAAATAGGCAACTTTTTAGTCAGGTTTAAAAGTATTTTTTAGATATATTTAAAATACGAGATGAAAAAAAAAAAAACTGCTTCAAAAGCTTGTGTTACGGCAAGCTGGAGCAAAGAAAGACCTCTCAGATTTTGCATCATTAGGGGCTCAATGACATAAAACAATTTTATCTGACTTCCCCTGACTATTTTTTGTTTCCTAGACCTATAGTCTGTCTTTAGGAACCCTATCGAATACGATTTGAGCAAATTTGTCTTTAATTACTCATGTTTGAAACAACGTAATTTGAAAAAATATGACTAAGGATGTGTTGTTACCAATTTCCTAATGTTGATTCTTTCGATTCTTAGTCGCAATAATCGGTATCAAGAATCGTTCGCAAAAGTCAAAGCCAATTACCTCGATTCCAAACATAAACCAAACATCCGATGTGTATTGAATTATTAAGCATATAAATTTACGTGCATAATACATTTTTAACATTTATAAATTAAAATTAGGGATGGGTCGATTCACGATATCACAGAAACTTTTTCTTTGGTGCTAATACCAAGAGATACTCAGTTTATTTCATTGTCGGACTTGCCAGTTCCCCGTATTTAGGACGGAGACTCAGTATTTTGAATGTAATCTCCAGTATTTGCAATAACATTCTCTGTATTTAAACTTAAACCCAATTTAGCATAATAATAAATATCAATAGAAAAAATGTAAAAAATGTATTAGTTTAGACATTTTCCCTAGTAAAATTTTTAGGCAATAGTTTCCTTTGTTAAGCAATCACTTCTTGATTTTATTTATTTTCATGCTAGGCAATTGTTTCCTTTGTTAAGTAAACGGTTCTTGGTTTTATTAGTATTCATGCGTACTGTTATTTGTACACAGGAAGGTGAAGTAAGCTGAAGGTCAACCACTTATGGATTTGTTTCTTATCCAATTTATAGAATTAGGGTGTCTACTGTGAAGAAAAGTTACAAATTTTATAGATCGGTAACGAAAGTATTTAAAGTATAATAATTCTATTTGTTTTAGCTCGGGTAAAACAGTTTGGATATTTTCGGGATTTACATTACCCGTGATTTATGTTTTTTGTGGGAGTCCAGATGAAGTACCTTTGTTTTATTTGTTATTCATTCCCTCAAATAGCGACATTTTCAATTTTTCCGAATTTACAAATGTTATTTAACACTACATTGGTGGCGCTGGATCTGTGAGATCCAAGCTACAGTTTTTTTTCTCTCAGCCCTTATAGCATGGCGGGAAACGTACGTCCCCCCTCCTATCCTCCAGTCTTGTGGAATTATACACGCCAGTACTGCAGTAACCTTGGTTCTACACGTATCCAGTTGCTAGTGACAGTGTGGATCTGATAGATACCACGCCACCAAAATTGTAACCGTGGTTCTACACGCATCCAGGCGATAGTGACAGTTTGGATTTGATAGATACTACACCACCAAGATTGTAATTATTATCAGTTTTGCCGTTTCTGTTCATTTTGTTATCCCAACTTACTTTCTTTTCATGTAGTATCTCAGTGTAATTAGTATGATGTCTATTCTGCATTTCAAATGATTGTTTGGTTTTTAGCAACAGTCTAGGTGATTGATTTTCGATTAAGGATTTGAGAGATCCCGCGCCACCAAGGGGTGCGTGTTGCTAGCGCCGCGGTCAAAACCACTCAGAATAGTGTTCCTAGCGCCGAGGCCATAAATTGTGTAAGGGTCTGCCATAAATCGTGTAAGGGGATAAAAAAAACCAGAGGTACTAACCTATACTGTTTAGTCACAGTATGTTGCCGATAACAGTATGATTATAATATTTCGTCGTTATTATCACGTTTAACGTCATTAAAATTATAGATTTGAAAATCCACTGCGCTAACTTGCTTTATATAAACAAGCCCAGACTTCAATATTTTGGCGCTAGCAATACTCTGCCTCAGCTGTCAAAACTGTCAAACCCTCGTCAACTGTTGATGTGGCGCTAGCAACACTCGGCGCCTGGAACATTCGGCGCTAGGAACATGCTACGCCACCAAGTATGTCAATAAAAGGGGCGCCATCATTGGAGTGTTAAATAACCTTTTCGCGGAAACAAGCCGCGATGGCTAACCGGGGGATGGTCAGCCGTTGTAATTTAAATTAAGTTTTAACTCGCAGGTATTTCATAGAAACAAGAACAAATTATTGTTCTCGGGAGTCGGGAGTATAGGTTTTTTTCGCAGACACACGATGTAGTATATTAAATTGCGTTTTATAAAATTAGCGCTAATTTTATAGGACGTTGTATTCTTTTGCGAACATTCGTCATTGTATTTTAAGTAGTACAGTAGAGTCCCGGAAATTCGAGTCTCGATAATCCGAGCTTCCATGTAATTCGAGCCACAAATAGCATTGAATGTAACCATGCATTGTGACACATTCTTGCTGCTTGAAGGATACCTATCTTTAAATTTTTGTTTTCCAATGAATCTGTCAAGAGCGTTTGTACAATAAGTCGTCGGTATAAATGCTTAACATTTTTTATAATGCCCTGATCCATTGGCTGTACAACTAAAGTCATGTTCGGGGGGGGGGGGGGGGGGGGGGAGGGAAAGTTGTTCATATAAGTGGGATAGAGTTATGCACAGTACAAGTGTCAATAAACAATATTATGATTGTTCTGTTTACAAAAGGTTTTGTCGAAATTTAACAACAGACAGAGATTGGGCAGATCATCAATGACAAACTATAGGATCGGTAAGGAGAATTCTCGGAAGGCATAATTCTTTTAAAACGATAGCCTACCACGTCTACAATTACAATACGTGTACAAACACGTAAGTCCTGCCCCCTATGTCCAGCTCCCTTTCTACCAGACAGTGACCTATTTATCCAGCGATCCCTTTCACAGCACAAGATTTTAATTTTAGTATTGAATAAAAACTTCGAATGAAAGAAGTTGAATTCGAATTATCCATAGTTGTTTTACGTTGATATCATATAAAGTTCAAAGGACCGAACCGAAATTTCGAATAAACGTTAATTTCGAATTAAAGACGTTCGAACTCTCCAAGTTCTACTGTATTCACAAAAATAACATCTAAACAAACTTTTCCCGGCACTGCCGTATCCCAATGGCGTGACATCGCTGCTCGTAAACGTTGCAGTGTAGTTAAACAAAAAACTATTTATGATTTCTTTAATAAGTAAGTTTCTATTTTTTACTGTGTATAAAATTACTTTTTACCTCAGTATTCAATATAAAATAGTGTATATTTAATAAAAAAACTTTATTTGGAGATACGAGGACTATAAATAGTAGTTTCCGTGTAATTCGAGTTTTTCACAATCCGAGGTACTCTCGGTCCCATTCAACTCGAATTACCGGGACTCTACTGTATTTCAACAATGGTAGTTCATAAAATTGGCACAAATTGTATTCAGGCATCTGTTTCAAT
>JAGFPH010000008.1:123441-141209 GCA_018207615.1 Philaenus spumarius
TTAAGGTTTATTTATGGACATTGCCACTTTAGAAATTGACATGTCAATGGCCCAGCAGCATGACAAAATGATTCAATATTCATAGACATAGACTAAACAGCTTTCTTTTTATCCAATTGTAAAAAATAATCATATTTAGCCTAGATATTTTTGGCTTACACAAATGGTTTTTAGCATACAAATTTTATATTTTTAATAAATATGCATTTAAACTATTAAAAAAACCCGTAAGCAGCACTGCCACATTTTCTTATCAGGGAATAACTAGCATTATATAATGAGAGATTCCTATGAATTTTGTTCCTTGTTGCGGAAATTGTTCCAAATATACCTTTGCACAGGATTATAGTAAATTTAATTACCTTTCGAATTATATTGCTCACAAAATGCACACGGGTTTATGATTGGCAGAAATTGCCTAATTACCTTACACTGATAATACAAAAAACATTTATCAGGAGCTTCCTATCAATTTTGTTCTTTGTTCCGGGGACTGTACCTGAATTACCTTTGCACAGGATTGTAGTAAATTTAATTACCTTTAGAACGATATAGCTCAAAAACTGCACACAAGCTCATGAGTGGGAGAAATTGTGCAAAAATCTTACACTGATAGTGACAAAATCATTTATTTGGAGCTTCGTATCAATTTTGTTCTTTGTTCCGGCGACTGTACCTGAATTACCTTTGCACAGGATTGTAGTAAATTTAATTACCTTTCGACCGATGTAGCTCAAAATTGGACACGGCCTTATGAGTGGGAGAAATTGAGCAAAAACATTACACGGATAATGAAAAAATCATTTATCAGGAGCTTCCTATCAATTTTGTTCCTTGTTCCGAGGACTGTACCTGAATAACTTTTACACAGAATTGTAGTAACTTTTATTACCTTTCGAACGATATAGCTCAAAATTGCACACGGGCTCATGAGTGGGAGAAATTGAGCAAAAACCTTACACGAATAATGAAAAAATAATTTATTAGGAGCTTCCTATCAATTTTGTTCCTTGTTCTGGGGACTGTACCTGAATTACTTTTGCTCAGGCTTAAAGTAACTTTAATTACCTTTCCAACGATACAGCTCAAAAAATTGCACACGGGCTTATGAGTGGGAGAAATTGCGCATAAGCCTTACACGGATAATGAAAACATCATTTATCAGGAGTTTCCTATCAATTTTGTTCTTTGTTCCGGCGACTGTACCTGAATTACCTTTGCACAGTATTGTAGTAAATTTAATTACCTTTTGAAAGATATAGCTCAAAAATTCCACACGGGCTTATGAATGGGAGAATTTGCGCAAAAACCTTACACGAAAAGTGAAAAAATCATTTAACTGGAGCTTCCTATCAATTTTGTTCTTTGTTCCGGGGGCTGTACCTGAAATACCTTTGCACAAGATTGTAGTAAATTTAATTAGTTTTCGAACGATATAGCTCAAAAACTGCACACGGGCTTATGAGTGGGAGAAATAATGCAATTTCCTCGCTCTAACTTTGCCATTTTGGTTTCAATCAAACAAGCCGCCATTTTGTGTAAAATTGAAAAATAAAAATATCAGTGTCTGGGACATCCTACAAGGACCCTTCCACTAAATTTTCAGCTATTTTGAAGCATATTTACTACCATTTTATCAAGGTGGGAAAACCCCATATACTTATATACCCTTAAATCCCTACCCAAAAACGATTAATCGGTATAACTCTGCCATTTTGAATCGGATCGAAAAACAAAAAAAGTGTATCTGAAGAATCCTACTAGGACCCTTTCACCAAAAAATCAGCAATTTTAAAGCATATTTACTACCACTTATAAGTCCGGGAATAAAACATATATATATAAAGTAATTTTCAAGTTGGGTCGAGTATAATAGCTCTTATTTTCTTCAAATATTCGGCTAAAAAGTAACTGACATTTTTAATATTCCCATATTATGTATAATTTCTTACAAGGATATTAATTACTGCAAGACCATCTAAAAAAAAAAACAATAATCTATTCCATTTTGGATTTTATTAAACTTTTGTATACATTTAAGGCAAACTTGGAGGGTTCGTTTTCATTTCCCCATATTTACAAGGTTTTGGTAATTGGCATCGAGAATCAAATTCTAGGAATCGGAATCGAGAATTAACAAAACCTGGATCAACCCATCCCTAAGTGTGAAAAAAGAAAACTATGTTTGATTACGATTTGAGCTACTTTTTCAAACTACAGAAGTAACATCATAATTTAAAACACATCGGCGAAACTGCGCAAAAAGGAAATGATGTCCGAACACGACTATGGACTAATTATATGAATCACAGAAGTTGAAACGCAATTTAAAACACAACAGCAAATATACAGGAAGAAAATGATGCTCGAATACGATTTCCACTAATTTGATGAAATATGGGCGTTAAAATGTAATTTAAAAACGAAAGGTAAAAAAGTTGTGTGAAAGAAAACGATCCCTCTCTCGGTTGCCAATTAACTCTCGCCCAACATTTTAGATTTGGAAACTTTTTAACAACTCTTGAAAATTCAAGGGTGGTGATATTGCTTTGTGAATAAATACAACTAAATGAAATCACCTAGTCTTTTGAACTTACTCTATCATCTTCTCTTGAACTTTTGTCTTTTAATTCCCTGATTTTACCATCTAAATTCTTGATAATTCTTTCTTGTTCTTGTTTCTCTGCTTTAAATTCATTTTCCTTCTTTAAAACTTCCGATATGTCTGCTTTTTTTCCATCTAAAACAACTTCCAGCTCGTCTAACTCTTTCTGTGAAAAAAAAGTATTTATTAAGAAACAAAGAATATACTCTTATACTATGTCTTAAAGCTTAGCGCCTACAATTAATTACTAATTCAGCCTAACAATAATTACACAAATTACTGAAAAACACATAATTCAGGTCATACATTTCATATACATAAAATAGTTCACTTGTGTACCTAGTATACTTCCTTATAATAGATTGGCTAAAGAAAAAATATATTGGATGAATGTTGTAATATGAATGGTTTAAACAATGGTGCAGGGGTGCAGAATTTGTCCGAACGAGGTTCGAAGGAAATTGAGGCAGGGCTAGGGAATTTAAGCCGGAGAAAAATAGATAAGAAATGAACGGGAACAATGGTCCACCTAATCAGTTTGTTTACGATATATATATATGTCTGCTTTCTACAGCAAGTCGGGCAGGGTTCCTACTTAATCTACACAGCACAAAATATAGTATGGGTGAGCCGCAGATACGATATTTTTTTGCCGATTGATGAATGGCAGTTCCCTGATTTTTGACTGGCTACATACATAAGTTATATTAGGATGCCAGAAGCCTGATTGACCAAGGTCAAAACAAGTTGCCATAAGAATCAAACAAACAAATTTAAATAGATTCTTAACTTACCAATACTTCTTGATACTTTGACAAATTCTCAGCTGCTTCTTTAGTAATATTGATCTTGTCATTATTTAACACGATCATCCGCTCTTGAATTTCCTCTATCTCAGTTGTCATATTCTTGATGGCTTCAGTGCATTTTTTAGTATTTCTGTAAAAAAGGAAAACTTTGGTAGAGGAAAGATAACTTAAAAATTATGTGTGTATTACTAATTTCTAGGTTAGGTTTTAGATTAGAAATAGTCATGCTCATTCTTATAAGTTTTATTGCATCTACAATACTATAATTTTATCTAGACATTTAATATAATTTACATTTTACATTTCAGGTTATGATTAATCCTACATCTTTATTCAAATAAAATTTGTGTGTGTGGTAGCAAAGGGGTTGGCAAAGCAATCAATGTCACTTTTAGTAAATATAATTTAATTAGTATTTTTTCTCTTAAATATTACATTCTGCATCCTAACCGTGTAATGATTCTTTAATAACCTCAGATGATAACAAGCAATAAATGATGATAATTGTGGGCAGAGCCGCAAGAGTAATTTATATAAAATGAATATACCTTTCTGCTGTTTTCAATTCAGCTCCCAATTTTGAGATTTTTGTGCTAACTTTATCAGCATTTTTGATTACTTCTTCCAGCTTTTTCCTCGCTGCTTTTGTCCTGCCTCCGGTAATTTTCATGATTTCTTCGTGCACATCAGCTACTAGAGCTTCCAATCTTCCTGCAGAATTTTCTGCTTTATCCATTTCTGGAAATATTAAATTATTGCATACCAGTATTATACCATGTTATTATCGTTCTCAACATAGTTAATTAATGAAATTCCTTCATCGTTTCAAAGAATAATAACACTCATCAATGGCATTATTAAAATTTGATTGTCAGATGAAAGATACCAGGTGGCAGTGGAAAAATGTGTAATCTTGGATTTGCTTTTTTAGGCTATCTAAAGCAGGGCTGTTCAACAGGAGGCCAGGGGTCGCATGTGGCCTGCGACAACATTTTTTGTATGTGACAAAAATATAGAAATATAAAATCTTATAAAACTTCGATATTTTTCAATTCCCACAGGGGATTCAACCATTTATAACTTGCAAAATTATGATGACAAGGTCTGGTAGTTATCAGGCGATGAAATCACCTATCCTTGAGCCTGTTTAAGCTTAGAAAAAGTTTGCCAACATCTGGTATTCTGGAGGAAGGCAGAGGAAATCAGAAAATTATGAATTCATATTTAGAGGTGGCTTGTTATGTTAATCGTTCAAGAGGGAATTTAAAGACATTGTACACGAAAAAGGTAAATTTACCCTATATAAGGGGTAGACACGACGCTCTGAGATGGCTAATATGAAGTTGACGCGTTTGATTACATCACTGCTGATAGATCATATGAAGAAGTATTGCTACAGATAATTACATCAGAGATGTAGATTTACGTTGAAATATTTACTGTAATAATAAAAATTTCATAAATCATTTCGACTTCATATACAAGTAATGAAGTGACCAGTTGAGCATCAGGTTAGACCTCCAGAATATAACACTTGCTACTTCATATACAAGTAATGAAGTGACCAGTTGAGCGTCAATATACATTTCCAGGATATAACACTTGCTACTAATATTATTATGAATTAGACCATCGAGAAGAATGGAGGACCACAACAACACCAGAGAATACTCAACTATCACCCAGTAAACATCAGCAACTTTAAAAGCAGTTTCAGCCAACTCCAGAGAGTGGTTTCGACGGGAAGACATCCATCTCACCAGCGATCATCAGGGACATAATTCGCATCAGAACGATCAAGAACTAACTTTAAGGGTCTGCTGTAGTGGCAGCCATCTTGGATTTTTATCCCATAAGAGCAATGTTAAATTTCATACCATTTATTTCGTTTATTTTTTATCATAAAATTGTTTGCAAGGTCTCATTTTAAGCACAGTCAACGCATCCGTTTTGCATTTCACATTAAAAAATTTTTTTTTTGATTTGTCACGTAATTGACATTTTTGAAGTACCAAGTTTGAACTTTTTTCTTTACACAGTAAAAAATGTATAATTTAAAGTGAAAGGCAAGCTGGATCCGCAATTTTATAAAGAATATTCAGGCTTTTTTTTTCAGCACTTAATTACAAAAGATGGATTTATAAAATGGTTTAAAATGAGGCAATGTCAAAGCACTCAGCTGCAAAAAATTGCACTGTTTAGATACGGCTATAGAGAGAAGCGTTTGCGTTTCCTGTTGCTTTCTCGTTTACTGGAACAGACCATTAAGGTTGGAAAACTTAAATTTATAATTTAATTTCCTAATATACAGTTTTCTGAGTTAGAATCCCGATATACTTTATCAATACTTTAAAGATCTGGGCAGAGAAAGTCAGAAAATTAAAATGAATTATTGTCTTAAAATCATAAATTTAAAAAATCTCAGTTCAAATATAAAAAATAAGGTTCAATCTGCATAATAGTATAAGATATATATAAAGTCAAAGTATTGTAATTTTATTTGAGTGGGTAACCGACAAACCGCGTTGATTTTTAAATTTTTAGTTATTGGTAAATGAAATTATTTTGTATATACAGTAGACTTTCATAAATCCAGATCACAAAAATCCAGACTCTGAAAAATCAGGACCACTAATCGGGAATAAAACCCATGCGATTACTCCGCATAGCATAAATGACATGTATTTTGTACCTTCGGGCGCTCCATGTTTCAATGAAAATTGACTTTGTTTATGATTCACAAGGCAGTGGAAGTTTCCACGCAGATGAGGATGGATATCAGACTGACCAGCCGCCTCCACAACAGTCTGTGTTGACAGCGCCACTCAGTTAGTGCAGACGTCAATTTACCTTGTGTTGTCGTTGCTCTGTTTATTTCGTGTCTAGTTTTAAGATAAGATGAGTGACAAACGTAAAAAGGTTTGTGTATCACAGTGGAGTAAAAACTCCGTGCCATAAAGCGTATTGATGGTAGGGAATTGGTAAAAAAAAAATAGCGCTTTAGTTAGGAGTAGGAACAAGTTCGGTTTCAAATTGGAGGAAAAATAGCGAACAAATTGGTGTTCCTCTCAATCTAATGCAAGTGCAAAAGTGAGGAGAAGTATGCACAAAGGTAAACATTGTTTTGTGGCACGGACATTTAAGGGGTAAAGGTGTTCCCGTTATGCTCCAAAAAAAGGCTTTGCATTTCAAGCGGAGAAGATGGCGAATTCACTGCTAGTGATGGTTGACTCGACTGGTGTAAGAAAAGATATGGTATTCGTCAACTCTAAATAAATGGGGAGGCTTTATCTGCCAACAAAGACGCTGTTCCTAAAATTAAGATGTTTCTTTTTAGTATCCTCGACAAAGAAGGAATTTCCGGAGACCAGCTATACAATTGTGCTGAGACTAGTCTGAACTATAAGATGTTACCCACGAAAACTCTTGCATCAAAAAAAGAAGCTTCAGCCCCGGGCTATAAAAAGAGCAAGGAGCGAGTTACGGTGATGGCTTGTAGCAATAGAACCGGCAACCATAAGATTAGATTGGCACTGATTGGAAAATCAAAAAAGAAAGAGCTTTTAAGAAAGTGAAGAAAGATGATGAGTTGCCACTGTGGTAAACAAACCAACAAAAAGTGTGGATGAACTCTGCAATTTTTAAGACTTCGTTCTTCAGTGAATTTGTCCCTTCAGTAGAAAAAAATTTACCTACAAATAATTTGCCAAGGAAAGCCATTTTGTTGTTAGACACAACACATCCGATCGCTGACGAATTGAAAGACAAAGAAATCAAAGCTATGTTCTTGCCTCCAAACATGAAAGCCGTTTGCAGCCTATGGACCAAGGGATACTTCAGGCATTAAAGATAAAATACTGTAGCCGACTTCTTAGATGTTTGATTTCGGCAATAGATAATGGTGAGGATTACATCAGTGCATTGAAGATGATTGACGTGTTGGATGTAATTAGGTGGGTAGCTGAAGGGTGGGAAGAAATCCCTCCTATTTCAATCGTTTCTTCATGGAAGTTTCTCTTGAATAATGAGGGGTAATAAGTTTACTGAAATAGATGGCGGGACGTTTAAATATGATGAAAACAAAGTGGAAAAAAGAAAAGGTCGTTTCACAGTTAAAAAAAATTACCGGATGTGATGAAGTAAATGAAAATGATGTCAACACGGAGAATATAAATAAGACGGAGAGATCACTACTAGCAATAAGCCTGTGTAGCCGGTGAGGCCAAATTCTGCTATCTTTGAATGGCAAAAGACACCAAACTCGGTCGTCAGCGGCGAACATTTTAGTTTGTCGCCTTTCATTTGTACCGTCTTTTGACTGACTTTGAATGTAGGGAAAAAGGTGAAATTTGGCAGAAATGTTAACTGTAAATTTTTAAATTCACCAGTATGCATCAAATTAGTTATATTTCATTCATATTTTTTTTACTAAACGTTAAAGTTTTATCAATTATTAATGTGAGAAAAAATACATGAAAAAGTTAGTAAGCGAGGAAAATTTTTATTTTTTGGTCAGAGACATGTCAGCGGCAAAGTTGTAGATAAATAGTTGAATAGTGTATTCTGTTAAGAATATTCAGTAGAGTCCCGCTATTCTGAACCCCGCTATTCCGAAAATCTGCCTATTCCGAACAGAGTTCAGAAAAATACCGATTTCTTTAACATAAAAACAGGAGATATTAAAAAGATGAATAAAATACATTTATTGTTATACAAATAAGTTAAATAGAAACATACATAGATCTTAAGCTTGATGAAAACGCATGAAACCAAATTGGAATGAAAGCTGGTTTTGTTTCCTTCACGTTTTCCATCTGTTTTGCGGGAAGGAAGTTACCGCCACAAGCACCCGGTGAAAAGGATACCGGGGTCCTTCAGAAAGAAGAAAGGATTCGATACAACAGATAGGCACTAGGAGTGTTGTTGCCACCTGCCAGTTGCGTTCATCAGTTTTCATTATCTCGAACAAATTTTATGTTTTTCTCGATCTTTTTTCAAGATGATGCGGTACTAACGGTCAGACTGCGGGATGACAAAACGGACAGTTTGAACAACCTATCCCTTCCCTTCAGTTTTTAGAAGAAAACAGAATCGTAACGCAACGAAAGAAAAAACTGATGGTGTAAACCTACACTAAGGCGACGTCAAAGCATTTGCTGTGTCTGTGGATATGAGTTCAGTTTGAGCTTTCACCTCCTCCTTGCTTTCATCCGAGTCGATCAACGCTGTATAGAACTGACACTAGCAGATGTCCCCGTAACTTAATTTACGCCTTAACAAGTCAATACGTTGATTTATTCATGAAATCCGCCTATTCCGAATTCCCTCTAAACCGAACAGTGTTCGGTCCAAATTAGTTCGGAATAGCAGGACTCTACTGTATTTACCTTTTCTGTATAAGTAGTTTTGTCACAGTGACAGGTTGAACACAACTAATAATGGAACATGTTTCCACTATGCACGGCTACTGTCCCGGCACTGGCTACTGAGTTATCGTAACCATCACATCAAATAACTTCAAAATATTATAGTATTAAATATGTGTTTGATTAAATAATAGTAACATTTAAATATGAATAGCAAATTTTAACTTAATTTATATGTTTTTCCTGAAATTATTTATTGTTTAGAGTAATATGCAAACTCTTTTTTTTTTATGGAATATTAGTCATTATTTTACCTTTCCGCGTTCAACATAATATGTTATGTATTTTTAAAACAATTTATGCTTCAATTATTATTTTGTTTTTTAATTTATTTGTTAAATTGTATTTCGCTAATAATGTTATAAGGATGATAAAGAAAACCAATCAATGGATGCAATAGGCTACATTTACTAGCCCAAAAACAAAATTGTTTTACACAAACTGTTCCTTATTTTTGTTTTTTTGAATAATAAGTATTCTAATATTAAAATATTTGGTACATATAGCCTTAATTAATAATACATCGTGGTTGTCTTCTACGTCGAGGAAATGTCCATTATGAAAAATGTTTAGCCCAACGAAGTTTTTGAGGACTATTGAAGAAATTTAAGTTCGCAAATTTTTTCAAAATTTGTCATTATCAAACTTGACTGTTTTTCTTATAACATCTTCACAGATTTTACAAAGTCTGCTGATGGTAAAACAACAAAAAGCCCGCGGCACTGCAGCGCGGTGTGGAGAGGGTACCAAGGTCGCCGCCATATTTCTCTGGCAGCTTGCTTCACCGACAGACTATAACGCTCTCTCCATCTTATTTATATAATCCGTGGATGTTAATGAGTGGATGAATGAATAATGACAATGAAGATGAAATAACAGACGAAGATATTGTTAAAATGGTGACAAATAAAGAATGTTTGCAAGAAGACGAACTGCCCGAGATCCATGACAATCTGATCCCACATTCAGAAGGATTTAAAATGCTAGACGAAGCACTAGAGTACATTACTCAACAAGAAGGAATATCTTCAGCCAACATTATATGTTTGAGGAAGTTAAAAGAGACATTGCGGGCAAGAAAACGTGCTAAAATCAAGTTGTAATCGTTAGTTACGTACGTTCTTTTTTTGAATTTGCTAAAATAAATCTCTAGGATTAAATTTTCATTCCTTATGTTTTAAAAATAAATTTCCAACTTGTAGTGTTGTTTTTACTTACTGTGTTTCTTATGTTTATTTAAAGTGTTTGGTACAGTAATGTAGGTTCTTTTTTATTAAAACTATTCAAAACTGTTCACAAACTTATTTTTTAATTCCTGTGTTTTACTTAATTGTGCAGTTCAGTACTGTATTGTGTACATTACAGTACCATAAGTTGATGTGCCAGAGTGTTAAAGTATCGTTGGGTATCGGCTCGGCGCGGCGGCAATAGTATTTGCGACTTTCCATCGCTCTTTTCGGCCGCACGGTCGATTTACGCCCGACTCCAGGAAATTCGGATTTTTTGGAATAAAGATTGGCCATCCGCCTCATTAGTCCTGATTTTTTAGAGTCTACTGTATTAGAAAAATGTATCTCAATCATTTACCTTTGTTTCTGAAATCATATCCAATATTTAACCACTCATTATCACTTATAAACTGTATTTATGGTGTGATTGTAACAAGGTCACATACTGACCCAGTAACCAACTAAACTGTTCCGCAGACCATACGACTGTGACGTCATCCCGCCAGAAACCTATCAGAATACTGTTATACGTGGTTAGCAAATATTATACTTTATAAAAATTATTAAATTTAGTATTTTGTAGGTTCGATCCTGTACAAATACTTTGGGAAATGAATTGTGGATGCAAAACAAAAGAAATTGACTCACATGGCGACTGACTTTGGGATTTTAATGAAACATAATAAAAAACATATTCAATCTTTACAACATTGAAATAATAAATATTACGTTTTGACATGGATATTCTAAAATTTACAAATTTTAAGATTTAGCTTATTTAATAAATAAATACTAATTAGAAATATGAATAAGCAGACAGTGTTAAAATTTAAATTTACTTAGACTAATACTTGCAATATTTTTCCTTTCCCGTACGCTACTTGTTTATCGTCTTTAAAACGTTGCTCTTTCTCACAGTTTATTAAGTTTTTATGAATTGTCACTTAGTTTTGAGAAATTTCCAAATTGTTTTAATATACAGTACTGTTATTTAACTAACACCTCAGATTACAATCCTTCAAGGCAAAACCACACAATGCTTCCCAAACTAGTTTTTCACGTAGACTATGGCTCAGAACACTTTCTTTATTTAACTGTTTTAAAAGTGACTTTTTTTACACAAATTCAATCAATCGAATATTTGTCGATGCTATAATTAATAATTCAAACAATATTTAGTCAAACCATAAGTAAATACTTCAATTTACATCATTTAACACCACTTTTTCATCTTTACAATATGGACCAACACATCCTCGTCGTTGTGAGCCTACTGAAGAACTGAGCTCGCCATGTGCTTTTTGGGCGATTGAAACATAGCTACTTCCGCTTCTATCTTGTACTAGAACTCTCTCGAACTTTCCAGAACTTTTAATCTAATGATGTGTGCCCCATTTGTACTTCCTGTTAGTTTCAACGCGCAAACTTTTAAATATTGCCTTTATAATTCCTTCTAAATTTTACAATAATACTATTAGTTTAAAGCAGTCTGCTTTACAAATGTGATTTAGTTTTAAATTAACAATACTACTATTTTAATTTATACACATTCGAAGAACTGCACATGTAACATCATAAATATCACAGCACAAATAATAATGGTATTTAAGGTCAGTTTCACCCACATCTCAGGGATCAATTAAAATTAATATACAGTGTGAACACTTAAACTGAGCATTGCAAATTTTAAATTTTTTTATAATTTACTAGAAGTTATAATAAATAAGCCTGTTTCAGGGTGTTCGGGCTGCTGGACATTCTGAAGGGAGTTGTACTATCTAGGCCAAATAGTTTAACCCTCAAAGTGGCAGACTGCAGTCTCTCGTTCGCAAATGCAATCCGCTCGAACCTTAGCGAGAATTTGCATAATCGATAATTTAATCCACTTAAAATCATCCAATCGTAATAAAACTGGCACCATTGGAAAGAAAATGAATTAAAATTTAATTTTTGTATTTACAACTTTTTCGTAAAACGTATATTTACATACGTAATCATCGTTTTAAAATATGCATATCGGGCTACAGCTATTTTCGCGCGCGAATATTTCCCACTTCTTCAACGTTCAAGCCCACCTACAGAAGTATTTATATCGAGATTATAAAGCTACCATTGGATTCGTCAAGATTTTATCTTTCTAATGGTGCCTTCCAATCAGATGTCACTATTTTACAGGATTTATTCAAAAGATTTCTGTAAACCCTAGCGATTGGACAGTTTTTCAACCAATGAAACAGCCCATTTGTCAACCGAGATAACGCCTACTATATCATATGTGATGACAGATTTCTTTACACCATTTTGTAGAGAACAGTTTAATCTTTCTAACGGTGGGAATTAAACTAGAATAAACCAGTTTTTTGTTCGTCTAGACAGTAGTGTAAAGTACATGATTAGAGCGATCTAGTGTAACCGACTACTCTGTCTCGTTCCCACGTAATTCAACGCACCCTTCTTGTAAGACCTTTACCGACGGCAAAATGTCATTAGATTCATGTCATTTTGTTATTCAAATAAAGATAACTCAAACACTTTTGTGAACTAAGGAAAGACAATTATACCGGTTCTTTTCTTTGATTTATCTCCTCTTCACTTTGTTATAATAATATTTCATTTTTGGGCAAATCATATATTAGTAAATTACGTTTCAATCTAGGCCTAGTTTTGTTAGCAATCGTGTATTTGGAACATAAAAACTGTTTTTTTTTCAAAATAAGAAATTTGAAATTGATAAATTGCAAAACTTTTTTACGCTTACAAAAAAAAAACAAAAAAATGTTTACAACTTGTTATGTATACCTAAAGTTGAACTTTTTCCTTTCGTTATTGAACATTTTTTGTTTCTTGAGCTAATAACTTTTACAATTTCAAAAGAAAGTAATTTTTAGTGGCATATTTGAATTCTTTAAAGTTATTTCTACAAAAAAGCTATTGAACACTTTTGGATTGGGGTTCATTTACTGTTTTTGGCGAATTTTTAAAAATATGCTTGCAAAACGCTATAAAGAGGCTTTTCTATTTTAGCTTTAACGATGCCACTTCTAGGGTTAAAGAACCAAAATACTTCCAGCAGGGGGTAAAAACTCTTCATTTTGCAAATATATGAACTAAGAATACCTAGTGAAACAGTTGTAAATAAAAAAGCTGAAAAAGAACTTGTTTATAAAATTGTAAATTTGTCTTAGGTTAAGGAGGGTAAGTTCATTGCATACATAGGCTAAGTGACGCCACTTGCGATGGATACAAGGCCGCAATGAAGTTACATTATAGGGATATATTACTTCACACCGATATTCGTTGCTTTAGCATCGGAAACTGTTTGCTACGTTTCTTTGCTCCATGCAAGAAAATTCAAACTTTTCCTTAAAAATTAACTAAAGTCCTACTCTACAGAACTAGAAAATAAAATTTTGTAAGATCTCCAACTTCCCAAAGTATAATAATAATATAGAATAGGACCATAAGTCAATTTTAATTCGAGAGAGCATTTTTATTTTTGAATTTAATTTAATTTATATTGCAAATGTTTTTGGAAAGAGAGCTTAATAATTAGAAGCATTTTAACGTAAACGAAATAAACTAAAATAGCAGACAATTATTAAAATCAATTATTATATTAAATTTAAATGTAGGGTTTGAGAAAATGGACAGTCTATGTACTAACGCCAAGACGCGGAAATTATACGAGTTTTAAGACGCAGTTAGAAAAGCAACGTCCACCAGTCTAGACCAGATAGGAAGCGAACACCTGCAAGCCAATTCCTGGAAAAATGGTCTATGTGCATTTTCACATGCAAGATCCAGAAGGAATGCTTTGGTAAGCAACCAACGAATCTGACGAAATTGAACATCTGTGTGTCGTCAGACGTTTCTGATTGGTGAAGAGAAAATAGAAGCCGGCTAGTTGTAGTGGTGGGAAAGAAAACTAAGGGGACTTTCCAACGAGAGACCAAGCAGTGAACATCGCTTGAAGTGTTGCGCGTTGCGCTTTAAGTAACAGTATGTAACATTTATTGTTAATCTACAAGTACAAAGTAGTATCTGAATTTTTACGAGAATTAATAATTCTCATCGTCAAAATGGTGTGTAAAATTGGTGTGTATTGCGATCGCTTAAGTAATGTGACAGTAAATCGGACACGACAATGAAATAGGCTACGAAAGTTTTGCGCTTGCGAGTGGGGTTTTCTTTTTCTTTTTTAAAATTAATAAGTTTGTGGTCTGCTTTTCGTAAGTACAGTGCACTTAAAATCTTTTAAATAAATTTACAGTGCACTTTTTTTTTATAAATCACCAGCTCTCTTTAAAATTTATAATCTATAATTTGTATCATATTTGTCTGTATTTGAATTTATTTTTCTTTGCTGTATATATGATATTAATAAATGTCAAAGGTCATTTCTAAATCGTCTGCTTTGTTTGGTCTAATCTGATCCTCTTCACCATTTTTCATTCAGGTCATTGAATTCACAACCCGAGATAGAAAAATTAGTAGAGTCTTGCAATCCAACTGCATCAAATCAAATCAAATTTATATTTTTTATTTTTTTTGTAAGCTGAGCATCTTACAATTTTAGATGCAAAATTTCTATCAGACCTCGCATTTTTAATAGAAAACGATTTTGAGGAATTTTTATAATTAACTCAATATAAAATACATTGACACAATTGCAAAAGAATTTGAATACAGGATTAGCGACTTTAACAAAATGAACAGAGAAATTTTAGCTTTTATTCGGCCACTTACTATTTCTGTTGAGAATGTAAGCAGACCTCCAACTGGAATTGTGTGATTTTCAGTCAGATCCTTTTTACCAGGGAAGAACCGAAATAGGCATGGACTTGTTATTGAAAACCAATATCCCCAAACTTCCCAATAATTTTGTTGTATATTTCTTTTTTTTTAAATAACTAAAATAATTAAAAAACTAATATTTTTTGTACCTATTACAAATCACTGATAAAATTTCATACAAAGTATTTTATGATGCGGCCCTCATAACTGCAATTTTATTTATAGTGGCCCTGGGGCCACTTGGACAGCCCTGATCTAAAGGTTCAAGTAAGATAGGATCACATTTAAAAATTTGACTTTTTTAAACTGCTGCATATATTCTATATTTGTGGTAAATAATTGCCAGTTTCACAAAATAAATTCAAGTTTTGTGCTTTCTTTCAGTGATTTTCTATCATGTCATCAGAAAGAGATACATAGACTATATATATATATATATATATCATGACGAAAGGAGACTGGTATAAAATGGAATCACTAAAAAAAAAATAAACCATGTCAACAATACTGTCAATTTATCTAGACTAGATCGCAACTAACTTTACAGTCCAGCTATAGTGTTGAAACTCTTCGGAAAACATGAAGTTCCATAGTGACAGTGCTGGGGTGTGAAACACTGAACAGCCATGCTTAATAGTTTTTAAATATGTGAGGATTGTTATTAATTACTGGGAATAGTTTTAAGTAAGGTAATTAATAAGTTAGTGCATTCATTTTGTAAATTCAGGGAGTCAAATTTGTACATAATATGGGTGTGCAATATTGATTTAAGATTTTAAAAATAGCTTTGTAAGATACTATATATATGGGGATAAAGCAAGTACCTCCCCAAAGGACAAATTATGATGTTTGGTGTTCTTAGAAACAATGTTGTTAACAATGAATGGCAACATTGGCCAAACCTTTAAGACTGATGAAGTGCAAATCTTGGATTTCTTCACATGAGGTATTATACTGTTCACAGAACTAATATAGTATAAATAATTTGATCAGTTATTTCAATTAACATTGTTTTCTAATAGTGCATTCATGAATAAACACTACTAGAAACTACTGGGGAGTCTTCGCCTACCTGCCTTTGCAGACTCTACATCGGCTGTCATTTGTTTGACTTTGTTTTTGTCCGGCTGGGCTTTCTTCACTCTGTCTTCTTGTTTACTAACTTGCTCTCTCAATGTAGGCTCTTGTTCACTCAATGACTGAAAAAACAATGAATTGTTAATTTATTGTTCAACATTTATACTTTATACTGGGTGAAAGTCTCAAATATAATTTTTTATCTCTTCCTAATTAAGATAGAACGATGCAACAAACGGATAGATTTTGACCTGGCCTATCTACAGAACGTCAGAGGTGCAGAATATTTCCGAATGCCCGAACAGGGTTCGGGGAAAATTGACTCTTTGGCGGGGAAAATTTTGTCCGGGGAAAATCTATAAAAAAATTATTATTCTGGGGAAAATAGATAAGAAAATATCGTATGGCCGAGATGCTGGCAAATGGCAGTTTCCTGATTCTTGACTAGCTACAAACAGCTGGTGTTTTTATACTTTATTTGTAACATAGGCAGTTCTTCAAATGCATATAAATTAAGAAAATATTAATATTATTATTACTTTTACTACTTGTAATCAATGGTTATCACAGATTAATAAGTTAATAAATAATGTCTATAAAGCAGAGAGTTAATTTCAAAAATAAATCATATCTGTAAAGCAGACAGTTTTAAATAGTTGATAAAAAAAGGACAATATAATTAAATAAAGAATAGTTTGAAAGGATGATTACGAAATTTAAAATATACGCGGTTTGTCTAAACAGGATGCACATTCCAGAAGCTTCTAGAACAATCAGCGGAAGTAAAGATGTTATTAGCGCCCAAAGTGCACATGGTTTTCAGACGAGTCCTTCTCAAGGCTCGAAGCAGGACAGGTTAATTGAGATATAGTTTTTGGAGTTTTTTGAGGTGGTGAAGTAAATAATAATAATTTAAAATAATAGGCTGTGTCTATTAAACGTCGTTAAACGTTGAATGTATTTTATGTAAAGCTGAATAATGTGAAGTGGATAATAGACAATTAAGATCGATTAGAAAAAGGTGAAATTTCGTTGAATATTAATAAGGAACAGTGACTTTCTTTTTAAAACTTTTAATAAAAAATGTGTTGTGCAACTTAGGACTTACCTCAGAAGACATGCAAAACTTGCAAGTATTAGTAGTAATAGTTTGGTCATTTAAATATACTGTCTGCTTTTTCTTTTTATAATTAAAATTCAGAAATACAAATTATTTATGTTTAGAAATAGATTCTATTTACAATTGATTAATTTTTTTTATAAGATTCAGCATGATTGAAATAATGTTTTATTAAATCAAATAGTGTCAGTCATCATGTGAGTTGATTACTCTTATTTTGCATCCATGATTCAATTCCCAAAGTACTTATACAGTAATCGAACCTTCGAAACTCTAAATTTAATTACTTCTAGAAAAATAATATTAGTTAACTTTGTGAAGCAATGCGGGTAGGATTTTAGTGGGATAGTACGGTAGGATGCGTGACGTCACAATCACATGGTCTGACGAGCTGTTCTATTGAGAACTGGGTCAGTATGTTACAGGTGGTTCATTGGAAGATGAAAATTGAATATATAGCATGTGTTATGGAGGATTGTTTATAAACAATAAACATTTTTTGAGGTTATGAATGTAAATAATTTTATTTAAGATTTCATTTGAAATATAATTACATTTTATGAATAATAAATAACAGTTGATAACTAGAAACACATTTTATATAATTTTTAATAATTAACAAGTTTTTTTTAATTTTTAACTTTGACATTTTTGGCTAGTAGGGACTAACATTTTTTTTTATATTTAACTATTATAAAACCTTTACAA
>JAGFPH010000008.1:141219-158075 GCA_018207615.1 Philaenus spumarius
TAACAACTAAATCACATTAAACCATATTGTACAAAGGTAGGACTACTTAATACATAGGCATTACTGATGTTTTTCAATTCCTAACTTAAACTACTTACCGAAATTCAAAATTATCAGTGAAATGCGTACGATGTATTGACTCATTTGTTTGTTTAAATTTTCATTGCAGGGAGGGGTGAGGTTATACGGTAGCCAGGTCGCTATCATCTCATACCTCTGGCTTCGACCCAATCAGTTTATGAGTAGCAAGTGGACTAAGTGGTTGTTTATTACTGTGATAATTGGATATGTACTGTAATCAGTATTAACTGGTGGAAATTTGAAGAACGTCTTACACTCATTATTCATCACACACATAATCAACACAACATAGGCAAAGCTATTAGAATTTGCACAAATATCAAGTTTTTTCTTTTAAATCAATATATAAATTAAGAGGCGTTTTAAGTACATGTGGATTATAAAGTTAAAATATTAGCTTATATGAATGAGGATAATATAGCAAAGTGCCATTGGGGAACGTTTTAGTGAAAAAAAAAGTGTGTTGAGGGGAAATTTGGTGTGCTAAAACATTTTACAAACTCTTGCAGAGCGAACTGAATTACAGGTACAAATAACAGCCTTCAATGTAATTCATCCAGCACTGGCACATGATTCATGAACTATCAGTATGCGATCCCTTCCCATTGTCAATTGCGTACTTAAAATCTGATCGCTCCCCGTTGATCTGATCGCTGTCTACAAACTTTATTCTGGAATCAAAGACTCCATAGACATAGTTCAGGAACCACGTGCCGGTGCTGGGTAAAATATGTTGATGTATATTTGTTATATGTCTTGTGTTGTGACAATTTTGAATGTCTTTTGAAACCTAAAGATAGATGCTTGAGACATTGGAATCCGTGATAGTATAAGTGGAAAACTTAACGTATAAAAAGAAGGTATTTACAAACCTAATATATGAAATTCAGTAGTAGTGTTTTATGTTCAGTGTTGAAGAATATTAATACGAACAATTTCCTCAGAATATAGTGCTAAATATTGAGAGGAAACAGAAATTGTTCTCTTTTCAGTATTCAACCCAACCTATACCACAGGATGTGACAGGTGCCCTCCACATTGTGTAATAATTAATAATCATAATATTGTAATTCTAGGTCTATGTCACTGATAGTGGTTGTGCTAAATAATGGCTTGCACACAAACAATAGTTGATGTCACAGTTTGTAGTTAAAGTGGGAGGGAGCCAGCTGGAGGCTAAATGTTCAAGCCTAAGTTAGTCTGTTAGCATCCTTGGTAACAATGAAGACTCGCTTGCCTTCATTAGCTTAGTTATAAGTTCAGGACAGCAGAGAAATTAATTGTTATACTTTAATTAAACTGGTTAAAGTAATCCCATCGTTTCACCACCTAATTTGAAGAACTTCTCCATCACAAACCATCCTGACAACATCCGGAAGCTCGCATGAGAGAATAAGGATCCACCCTATAAGGAGACAAGCCATCGCCCCATCACAATTTCTATAATTAGCAGCCTCCCTCAATCCTAAATTTCTAGATTTAGATTTTACCAGAAGAAACTAGGCATACTTGAACATAAAATAAAGATTATTATAGTTCTGAGGAAATTGTTCGTATTAATATTCTTCGCATTAATATAATATTAATGTTATTTCAAAATCTCAAATTTGAGAACCACCTCATTTGGTAACTTAGAAATTGGCTTAAAATATTATTATTTTTTTAACATGGATGGGATTTATATTAACTTTTGGCAAAAGCATTTTTTTAGAGCTTTTTAACCCTTTCACTGCTGTATTGCGACAACAGTTACAACCCCTGTGTGCTGAATTAGGAATTTGGCGACAGCAGAACAACGCAGAATTTTCCGCCGGGAAAGATTAGTTGATCAGAAAAAGGAAATGGAACTTATGGGTTGCTAAATACATATTTTTTGTTATTTACTGAACATTATTGTTTCATTGAAACATTTGTTGAGTCACACCCCACGTGTCATGTAGAATATGCCTATTATTACGGTTTTCTGAATTAAAAAGAACTGGTTCTTCTCTACCACCAATGTCACTTATTAAATCAATATCATCATTTTCACTTTTCAAAGTACTCATTAACTTATTCAACACTGTAACATCGTTTTCTGTAAGTCCAACATAAGACGCCGGGGAGTTATGATATGAGATGAAACAATTTTCTCTGACTTTTTGACAAGTTCCCTGACCATAGGAACCGCCAGTTTAAGGTGTAAACTAATCAAATTACTCGTACAATGTTTAAAAAAACAAATAACACTAAATAAAAAGTAGATAAAACTGCAAAATATAATACTTTAAATCAAAAACGTATGTGGTTAACTTAATTTTACTCTAACTTTTCTTTGTACTGCTCCTAAAATTCTAAGTGAATGTCAAAATAAAAGTAACCTTTTAATTAAAATGAAGAGTAAATGTAAATATAATTGACTCAAGACAATGAAATACCCCAAACTTCTCTTAACAGTTCAAAGAAAGGTCAGATTATGAAGCCATAAGGTTGTCTCTTTATTTCTAAAATATGCTAACTCTTAGAGCTCGGAATACCACGAGAAACTTTTCATGATGCTAATAACAGATCGGATAAAATGTGACAGCCCCCCTAAATTTCCCATTCTCAGGCTGTCCCATGCGTAGTAGCCCTCACACTGCAGGTTAGGCCTACACTGAACTATTACACATTTTATGAAAACATTTACATTTATATGTAAATCATGCTACTTATACCATAGCAGCATACGTGGTAAATTTAGAATCGGTTAATTTTGTTGAACAAACAACATAGTTTTTAGATTAAGTTTATATCGTAGTAATACATAAAAATCCTGTCATTCACACAAAAAACCGGCCTTACTGTGTATGCATCAGGATCTAGGATACCCCAGCCCTACCATGATACAAGTGCCTCTGCCCTAATCAATCACCATTTCAGAGAAAATATCAGATTATACTGGTAATCTGTTTCCATTTGCTTCGCCGTGAATAGCCGCGTTGGTTTATGAGCAAAGCAAACATTGGTGGAGTCCCTAGTATTATATAAGGCAGATGTTTAAGTAGTTGAGCTGTAGAGGAATGGAGTGGAGGCCACTAAGCATACGACCTGTAGAGAAAGAGATGGCGCCAGCATCACCAACCTGTAATGAAAAATGGCAGGGGCCACCATGTGTCAAAGCCAGGAACAAAAACATGACAACCTGTTCATTAATAAAAAAACAACATTTTTACAAAAAAGCATTACTTACTTTCACATCAATTTTCAACTTATTAATATCTAAAGTCCACGATTCCACTTCTCTACTCCGTGTGTCAATTGTATTTTCTAACACTATTGCACGTTCTCGTAAAGCTTTTACTCTTGTTTCTAAATCTTTTACACGACTTTCCATGCGCTCCATCTCACCAGGGGTTGCAGTTTCTGTTACCATGGCAACCGAACGTCCCATACGACCTTTCATCACTGTATTACCACCACCAGACATAGTACCTAAAATAAAACAATGCAAACTCAAAAAAAACCATAATATTTCAAGAATTACAACTTGGGGTACACAACTAAGTCCTAAGTGCTAAAAGTAAAAACAATATGCAAAAAAAGAACTCCTGGGAAAACATATCCATGGGAGGAACATATCGACTGGGGTATACCAATTGGGTAATGTGACCTATAAAAGGAAACTGTATCTGAATATGAATGGCTGAATTAGGGAGGGACTAAAACGTTCAAGCCAGAATAAAATACATAAAAAAATTTAGTTTTTTATTTTGTTCTAAAAGTATTTAGAATTAATTAAAATCAAGATTCATGCAAATCGGATAAGTAGAAACAATCCTATGTTTCTTTTTTGTAGAGCTTATTTTGTGTTTATTCTGTCAATTAAAATTCCCAAATTTATTAAAATAAAAGTAAACATTATTTCTACACCAAAAAACGTACATCTGCCTTTTTCTAAAACTGAGTTAAAAATGTCAGCTTGATATTTTTTTATAGTTCTTGAGATAAAATTTAACTCAGAAAATCATATTTAACACTAGGAAGATTCCCCTTACGTAACCTTGTCAGATAAATTTTAAGGCTTAAAGATCTTCCAGGTTATATAAAGGGGAGATCTACTTAACGTGCCCAATAGACGCTTTAGGGTAACCGTCTCCAGCCAAACAAAACTTACCAAGTAAGTGTTTGCAGATGGTTAAACAGTACATAAATATGTGCTTATACTATGCCTATAACATAACTGCTACTCTAGAATAACATATTGTACCTACTCTATTTTGAAACAAAACATGATTAAATGTGACTCGTGATTGCTGTCTTGTTACTTGTGGTTTCGATATTTGTTACTGTCCAAAAACTCAGAATTGCTGTAGGCCCGTTATGATGCGACTACGTGCTATGGTCTGCTACTGCTAGCAGCTCAAAATTCAAAGTTGTAGATTCTCGCTTATGATTGGCTGTTCAATAGCAACAATAGCTTGCATTTCTGTTATTGCTATTAATACCAGGTTGTATATTGTGTTACTGCTGCTACCTATTCACTTACCTCATCATCATTTAAAATTTTTAAATTTAACATTTTTATTTCTATGTACATATTAGTAGCCTAGAATCTTATTTTTCATTAATAACAAATATTTACTAACATTTCAAATATTGTTTAATTTTATCAAAGAAATTCTAAGTAGCTTAATTATTGTTATGGTGACAGTAATAATGGCTTATCAAACTTTTTTTTAAATAATATTTAACACAGATTTGTTTTTTTATCTTTTCAAAAGATTTAATTATACACTTTCCAAAATATTTTAATAACGCATATTAACTGTTCATAGCCTGTTAGAGTGTTTCTGTGATCGGTACGTTTGCAATAATGATAAAAACAAATAGCAGTTCAGCAAATCACAGTAAAAGTAAATCGTGACTAAAAATAACAGTCAATTTCGGGTAGCAGTAGCAGTTAGAAATGTTACCGTGAATTAACGACTAGTAACATCTTTAATATAATGTAGTCAAACACTAAAAACTAAATGAGATCATTTGAAATTTCAATTCACAATATACCATTGCCATATGCCTTTCATGCAGATTAATTTATCTAAATTCTTAAAACCTAATAATTCATAAAAATATTTTAACTTAACAAATTTTAAAATACAAAGTCCAATGGTTAGGCCTATAGTTGTAATAATGTTTGTACAACTTACCAGAAGTTTCAATTATCTCTCCTTTCAGAGTGACAACTCTATGTCTTACTCTGCCGTAAGCAATTCTGCCAGCCTGGTCCAAATCATCAGCAACTAAAGTATCTCTCAGAGCGTAATAGAATGCAGGCCTCATTCTATCATCGGCTACTTTGATGAGATCAAATAATCGAGGAACATTTTCAGGGCTGAAACATTATTTTAAGAAGTATTCAGTTTACAGGGCGGGCTATACATTTTGTTGACAAACGGTGTAAATAAAGTCGAGTGGCGACCAAAGAGAGTTATTGAGAGAAACAATCAAATACACAGCCGGTAGGTTTTACTTTTTAGTTCATTGTAACAAAAACGTGTTTTCAATTGTTTAAATTATTATATTTTATTTATAGCGTTATGGCTGTCATCTTACAAAATATTATGGACACTAACCCTTAAGGTGCTGACTGTCGCGGAGTGTGATGGTTTTTATTCCAATTAAGTGCTAGCGATGTGCAACAAGGTAATTACGAAAAGTGATCTAGCATTATTAAAATGCTAATTTAAGACTTTCAATTTTATATACTATTGAAGCACGTAATGGCTACAATTTGATTATAGGTTACAATCTAACCTATAAGTTTTCTTTGCTAATTTTAAAATGAGAGTTTAACAAAAAATATATTAATTAGTTACCTAGGTCATAAATAAGACAGTGAGGGGGGGAACAAATCAGACTAACAATGAATATGCCCATAGACTAACAGTGAAATTTGCCCATAGAATAATAGTGATATTCTATGATCATAGAACTAAATTAAAAACAAACTAACTTGTAAAATGTACGATATCAAGCAATTATAGAACAGAACTTCCACAAATGTACTTCCGAAAAATAAGCTGGGAGAAATTTTAGCAAGGTTTCCTTCTTCCATGTTCATCCTCAAAGCTCTTACAATAAAGTTTTGGACAGAACTCCATAAGAATGTTCATTCTACATATCAAAAGTTCGAAACATCACCAGAATTGTCTAGATGTGCTTATGGTAGAAGAAAATTCCATAAATGAATTAACAGTGACTTAACTGATTTTAACAGAAACAAGATCTACTTGTCTTCTTGTAGGACCTCAGGTGATAAGATCAAAAAGGTACATTTAAAATACAGTGGGGTAAAAAATGTACCCAATAAATAATGTATTAAATTACTTTTGTAACTTGGGAAATTAAAAACAGCTGGTATATAAGAAATATGTTATAATTATATTATCTTCTCTTATATGCTTTCTTTAAATAATCATTTGATATTTGAACATCACTATTATGTATGTTGTATATGTATTATTAATTATTTCAATAAACATGTTTCAAGGTTGTTTTAAAGCAATTTATGTGTAATTTTTTCACAAGCCTGAAATCACATGCTGAGTACACTTCAGTCCAATGAACACAACCCCAAGTACGAGGTGTGATAAAAAAATTCGGTGAATAATTTTATCACAAACAAAGTAGTAAGCTTACATAGAATTTGAATTAATTTCCTTCAAAGTACTGTTCTTGGATAGCGATGCACTTGTCGAACATTGAATCCATGACTGGAAGCATTTAAAGCTATTTTTAGCACGTTTTTTATTTTTGGGAACAGCCAGAAATCTCATGGTGCTAAATCTAGTGAATAAGGCGGGACAGACAGGAATACTTTTTTCCGGCCAAGAACTAGTGAAAAAAAGGAACTTGAGGCACAGTGCGTTGTCGTGATGAAAAAGGAAGCTAATTCTTCTGGTCATTTTCTTTGCACATTGTTTCGCAAACGTTCCAGTACACACTTGTAAAATTCAGAGTTTACAGTTGTTCCCATTGGAACAAACTCTGATCGCACTGTGCCCTCATTATCGAAAAAAACAACAACAATGCGTCTGATCTTGATGTTCAATATTGAGACATGCCTTCTTAGGGTGATGGGAATTTCCGTTTTTCCATTGAGAACTCTGAACTTTTGTCTCAGTGTCATAGCTAAAGATCCAACTTTCATCTCCAGTTACAATTTTGACCATTAAGTCCCGATCTGCATAAACACAATCACTTAATTCCGTACGTACTGGTGGCACGATTTTCCTTCTGTTCATCAATCAAAAGTCTGGGAACAAATTTTGCACTCGTTTGTCTCATTTGAAAATTATTGGTTAAAATGCTATGCATGGACCCATACGAGATGTTAAGTTCTTCGGTAAGCTCTCGAATAGTCATTCGCCTGTTTGAACGAACAAGTTTGGTCACTTTTTGAATATTTTCATCTGTTTTTGAGGTCCCATAACATTGGTCCCGAACATTCCTTGTCTTAAACCAACTCATTTCCACTGTTAAATCGCTCATACCACTTGTAAACAATCTTCAGAGTTACCAAATTATCGCCATGCACTGATTTGAACATTTCATGAGCTTCTTTGATACTTTTTTGCAACTTGAAACAAAACTTAAGGGGGCACTCCGCCATAAAAAAGATTTTGTTTATTTTTAAAGCAAACCTAATTATTTTATGTTTTATATATGAGTGGTGGTTATAGTGAATTTTCCATAAGTTTTGGCCCCACCCCCTCCCCCCAAGGGGGGGTTAATTTTTCCGGATTTAACTAGGCTTCACTGTGGCAGACCCAGATAGTTGTAGGCTGTGGATAGTTGTATTTGAGATAGCCTCATATTTTTTTTTTAATTTTTGAAAAGGGAATTCCATTCTACAACCTGTAGTATTTTAAATTATATAAAATATTTCTGTAAAAAATATGTTATTTAATTTTTTTATAAAAATTTTTAGTAAAATCTTTTTTTAATCATTTTTTTAAAATCTTTATTTTAGGAACTAATGTATATCGATACTACAGGTTGTACAATGAAATGTCCTCTTCAAAATTAAAAAAAAAATATGAGGCTACCTCATTATAGGCATATTATCTATACTTATTATATATCAAAATGTTCAGAAAATCACAGGGAACAAAACTAGGTGATAAAAAATTATTTTTTAAAAATTTTTTGTAATTTTTATCAATATTCAGGTGGAGTGCCTCCTTAATGTTAATGCGTTGTTCGAAATCCATGATGCACGACAGACACGATAAACACGACCTTGCTCTAGTGACTCTGGAAGCTGACTTACAATTCAGAACGTGTTCAAACATGACACTGCCTGTCACAACAGATCATGCTATCGGACATATTAGATCAAATGAATGTAGCGTCAGGAGTTGCTGCTATAAAAATGAATACAACATATTTTTGTATCACACCTCGTATTTTTATGTACTTGAATATCACCTGTCATTAAAAGATTATCATGACTACTAAAAAAAAAATTAAAATATTTTCCTCATCTTCTAACTTCCAAGTTTAGCTTAACAGTAATCTACTCATTAATAAAAATAAAAGCCGTAACAAATCAAATTATTCTGATAATTACACAAAAATAAATATTTATATTAACAAGTTATAATTAAATATTTATTAGTACATAAAATATCACAAAATAAATTTTGAAAACTATAAACCAAACCACGCACAGGGGCAAAGCAACATTATGAACTGAAGGTTATAAATAACTATATGTTTGATAAAAATTTAATTGATTATTCTGAAATAGCTGAGTGTGGTGATTAATTTATACTTGATGCACATTATTTTTATGCTATTTATGTACTAGAGTTATTTCGATAAGACCAATACCAGCACAAAATTGTAATCATGTACACTCAATCGGAGCAATACGAGGTCTGTCTAAAAACTTCAGTGAATGGTCTAATATATCGGTATTCAACGCTTAAAACAGCGCCTCTGCATGTGTACACAGGCATGAACATATCTGGACCTGCCATCTGTCGGGAATTGCGCGAGGCTTCTATTGCAGTGTAGATAGAATGAATTAGAATGGCGTGTAGGGAGGGTAGTGCGAGAGAGACGGAGTACTTATCCCACCACATTTCCCCAACCGAGGATAGGCAGCGCGGTGTATAGTCAAGTTTATAGAAGATGGCTTTATACACACCACAGTCATGCACGTCTGGTCAGATTTGACAATGACTGTACTTTTTTTACTATTTGACTGAGAGAGAAGTTGGTGGGAGGCGGGCTTTCCTGTGCAGGCGCAGCCCGCTCGCCACTCTAAATGTGTTGTACTATACTTTTACAGTCATTGCAACAGAGTGTTCAGAGTAGTGTGCATTGAAAAGCCATGGAGCAACGACACAACATTAACCCTGGAAATGGCAGAGGGTCATATATAACCCGCCCTCAGGCGCAAAACGCAACAATTTCGAACATTTGCGAAAATTTGCATATATTTGCATAATCGATAATTTAACCCACTTAGAATCATCCAATCGTAATAAAACTGGCACCATTGGAAAGGAAATTAATTAAACTTTAATTTTTGTATTTACAACTTTTTCGTAAAACGTATATTTACATACGTAATCATCGTTTTAAAATATGCACATCGGTCTAGAGCTATTTCCGTACGCGAATCTGCATACAATTGTACTGTTATTTCCCACTTCTTCAACGTTCATCAAGACCATCTACACAAATATTTCTTTGGCTATTATAACGATACCATTGGATTCGTCAAGATTTTATCTTTCTGTTGGTGCTTTCTAATCAGATGTCAGTATTTTTTTCCAAGAATTACTGTAAACCCTTGCGATTGGACAGTTTTTCAACCAATGAAACAGCCCATTTGTCAAGTGATTTTACGCCTACCATATCAAATGTTTTGACAGATTTCTTTACACCATTTTGTACAACAACGTCTGAATTTTTTAACGGTGGGAAATAATCCAGAAATAACCAGTTTTTTGTCTGTCTAGACGACAGTTGAAATGTACATAATTATTACGTTCTAGTGAGAAAGTCTAGCGCGTGGGTTCCCACGGTATTCAAATGTCCCGTACTATACGCAGCGTGTAGACTGGCGACTTTTCATTAGATTGATGTCATTTTGTTATTCAAATAAATATAACTCAAACACTTTTGTGAACTAAGGAAAGACAAGTATACCGTTCTTTTCTTTGATTTATCCTCTACACTTTGATATAATAATATTTCATTTTTGGGCAAAGCATATATTAGTAAATGACGTTACAATCTAGGCCTAGGTTTGTTACCAGTCGTGCACTTGGAACATAAAAACTGTTTTTTTTTTCAAAATAAAAAATTTGAAATTGATAAATGTTTTTATACAGTTATATTTAGAACTAAATTACAAAACTTTTTTACGCTTACGAAAAAAATACAAAAAAATGTTTACTACTTGTTATGTAGGCCTAAAGTTGAACTTTTTCCTTTCGTTACTGAACATTTTTTGTTTCTTGAGCTAATAACTTTTACAATTTTAAAATAAACTAATTTTTAGTGGCATATTTGAATTCTTTGAAGTTTCTTCTACAAAAAAGCTATTGAACACTTTTGGATTGGGGTACATATACTATTTTTGGCGAATTTTTAAAAATATGCTTGCAAAACGCTAAAAACGGGCTGGCCAATTTTAGCTTTAACATTGCCAGTTTAAGGGTTAAGTTCTGCTTCAAATTGGGTAAAACAGCGACAGAAACCCATGAGATGTTGGTGCAAGTGTACGGGCAGGATGCTGTGAGTAGGAAATGTGTGTACGATTGGTTTGTAAGCTTTCGCGCTGGCAAAGAATCGGTGGAGGATGAACCACGTTCGGGACGACCATCCACAAGCAGGACGCCGAAAAACATTGAACATGTGCGAGCGATGCTACCAAAAGATCAGCGATTGACTCTGCGATTAATAGCAGAAGAAGTGGGTATTAGCAACGACAATGTCGGGTCATCGTCCATGAAGAATTGGGAAAACGCAAGATTTGTTCACGATTTGTGCTGCACATCCTAACAGATGATCAAAAAGCAAGACGTTTTGAGGTCAGTGGCGATTGCATCGATATGTGTGACCGGGATTCGACTTTTTTCCGACGTCGAAGAGATTCAGAACCAAGTGACAGCAATTCTGAAAACGATTCTACATTAAGACTTCTCCAACAGTTTTGAGGCACTATACGAACGTTGTAAGAAGTGTGTTATGTCTGGTAGAGAGTATTTTGAAGGCCAATAAAGGTATTTCTAATGTACATTTTGTTTTTATCATAACATTCACCGAACTTTTTAGATAGACCTCATATATACGAGTTAAAGCAAAAAGTAAACACGATTGCAGCAGTGAAAAGGTTAAGCACTAAAAGTACTAAGTTATAATACATACGTCTGCATTGGTCTGGTGTAAGTCTGCCGTAGATGCTCTTGCTTGTCCAGGGCAATGAAAGTAGTTCTTCCAACATTAAATTTCTTTAGAGCGGCAACACATGCTTCGCCGGTTTTTATGTTATCAACTACAACATTATCCAAAGGTCCACATGCCGTGGAAACAGCTACGTCATACTTTGCATCTATAGCACCCAAGTCACCCTAAACATTAAAAACAGATACAGAATTCAACAATTAATAACTGATTGTTAAAATCCAATAAGCAGTTTCGGCAAAACTGTTGCTATCTACAGATCTTCTCAAAATATATTAAAATTGTCATACATTCCATAAACACATTACACACATTTAAAACTTTTTCATGTGCAATTATGTAAAATTAACACTTGTAACTCTAGTTGTGTACATGACTTATACTTATTCAAATAGCTCATTTTGCTAATAGCTCACACCATCTTAATGTCCAGGAATGTGCCTTCGTCCTTGTTTCTCTCAGTCCAGACCCTTGCAGATCAGTAGGTGATCCTTGTCCATAATATCTTGTGAACAAATTGTGCACTTGTAATAACGGATCATAATCTTTCCCCTGTAGTTTATCCTTCATATGATCAACAAATTTCTGTTGTGAGGTTGTTTTTAATTTTCGTAAAATTGTTCCGCCAACCCAAATGAGAAGCAACCCACTGTATTATGAAATTGTTTATATTATTTCTTACAATTTTGTAATTCTGTATGACTGTATGGGGGATAAAAGTTGATCACATCCGCAGGATAATTTAAGCTGTACGTGTCCCCTAGGCAGTGCTATAACATCAACAGTGCTTGCAAATACCTCCCAAGAAGCTGAGAAATCAAAAGAATATTGTTTTGTTTTTTCCTTATGGACCGGTGATTATATAATAATTGTAGGGATGGGTCGATTCTCAATTCCAAAAGTCGATTCCATCGATTCCGAGCCCAGCCATCACCGATCTCTGCAAATATGTTCGTGTACGAGATTACCACGGCCGTTGATATTGCCCGGTGATTGACGGGCTTATATTTCCTCGTTACATTCCAACTCCACCGCTACCGGGGCTATTGCGAATGCGCTATCATTACTGGACTGGACTCACAATGTGGATTTGAAGTATTCCGAGAATCTACACTGCACCAAAATACAATAGAGTAGCCGTAACCACTACTTTGAACCATTAGTAGAGATTACTTTGTGTGTCTGCAAAGTAACGAATACAAAATACTGATTACAGTACTTCCAACCCACCTTTACAAATGTCTGTGTGCGTAATTCGTGTTTGATAGGTTATGGTAGGAATGTTGTTTAAAATAAAGTTATAACTATGACACTTTAAGCGAGGTTGATTACAAGTTTATTATTTGTTTGTTACTTCATTGTGTTTGTGCGGTTGACTATAGTTTCTGTATTGTTTAGGTAAATAAGGTTTTTCCGTGCGAGCACAGAAAAACTTACTAGGCGAGTTACGTACAATATTTTTCACTATACTACACGGAAAAAGTAACACAGGCAGCCTACTTTTAATCAAAACATCTTTTTATTAAAAAAAATAATTAAAACTTGTTTGATTTTTCTGTTATATTTCCATTGACAAAATCAATCACCTGTTTACATAAAACTGATATGTTTATTCTTATTTGTAAAATAAACTGGAGAACGGTAAAATCAATTTAATTGATTTTCAGACAGGCTTCAGACAGGTAAATAAGTAAATCTATTTATAGCTGTCGTAACTGGCTTCGTTCAGGTAAATAAGTAAAACTATTTTATAGCTGTCATATCTGGCTTCGTTAAGGAAAATAAGTAAAAAATAAATTGTGGATGAAATATTAAATACAAGTTGTGTTGTCCACGACCGCACAATTGTGTGGGTTGCCACTTGGAGGGTTAAGTGATAAAATTACCGGGAATGCGATTATAATTTACCGAGAAAACCGGGAACTATGCGTGATTTTTTTTGTCCCTTGGCTTTCCACCGTGGTCTATGCAGATAGAAAACAGCTTTTTCGGTGCAGTATAATGAAAAAATATATATAAATACATTGTTTTATGTAAGTTCCTCTTAGTCCGATAACAATATTAAAAAATAACATTAACGTCAAAGAACAATGCTGTTAAAATTAAATAACTGCATGGTTGTCCCGTTTATGTTCACTTCCCTTTACAATTTTATGGTCATTATAATCGATGGAATCGGAATCGAGAATCGGGAATCAAAATCGGTATCGGAATCAATAAATTTGAGAATCAACCCATCCCTAAATAATTGTAAATACTTTTTTTTGTATTCTGCTCACAGTCCAGTAACTTTAGTTCTTAATAACTTATATTTATATAATAACCAAGGTTATACACTTGCATTCAAAACAAGGAATAATTTAGCCAAAGCAATAAAACCTCAAAATAAAGAAAAATGCCCTTTCATTGCAAGCGTTATATATAAGATAACTTGCGACCGTTGCCCCAAATATTTGTTCGTTCAAACAGGAAGATCTTGTAACACTAGATTTAAGGAACATGTACCAAAAATAAACCTTAACCTGGTTAAATTTAAATTTGCAGAGCACCTTTGTTGCAGTAATAGGCCATAATATTCTAACATACATAGCAACATGCAAATATTACACAAATCTTCCAAAGGGTGAATCATGAACGTCTTAAACGAATTCCAAATATATAAAGAGATTACTTTCAACCCATCTACACTATTAAATAAAAAAGTCCATTTCCAGTCAAACACTATATTCTACACCATTATAGATATTCTTCGAATATATTCTACATTCTTAGATTAAAACACCTCCAGGCAGAAGACAAGAAGCCCGCATCACAAGGTCATTCAGTACTGGCCAGATAATGAACGAGTGAACACGTGCGTGATTCACGTTAAGTTATTTTTAAGAATTATTAACAGTGATGTGATGTGTCCTAAGTGTTGTATTCTATGGTTCATATGTTGTAATATGTGTTTATGATTTGTGTAATGTTTTTATTTCAAATTTGATGCGCATATACATAAATGCAAATGAAAATCGGTTCGACAATGCCTGAATGAAATAATCGAAATGATCGTCACCAACTAAGAAATAAGTACTGGACTGTGAGCAAAACAAAAAAACGTATTTATATTATTATAAATCAAATGAAGTTAAATAACAAAGGAAAAATTGATCTTATTAGGGCTAAACCTGAAAATACTATAGACAACAGTGCAAAAGTAAATGTAAAGAAGGATTTAATATTTATTTAACTCTGTCTCAACAAAATATTGAGACATTTTTGAGAAGTGCAGATAAATGACCCAGCAAATTGAAACTGATCTGTCCTGAGTCTTTCTTTGTGTTCTCTACTTTTAAATATGTGCCCCTGAAAAAAAAAATTGTGCACCGTTCATAGAATCTATGAAAATTTTAATATAATTTTAGAAGATCTGAAGATGACGACATGACATAGTTTTACAGAAACCGGTTATCTGAAACGAAGATTGTTGGAAGGAACAAAAATAAAAAGATCAGTTTTATTAATTACATAACATTATTTGCCCATACAATCCTGGTGGCTACTGTTAGATGTTGTAATTTATTGTTCAACAGAAACTGTAGAATGTAATAATTATTATGAGTGGGAAACTTACAAGTCTGCCAAAAATTCCTGGAAGGTGTCCTTCGTCTTTTTGCTTTATAAGGAAATCGAGAACACGGTTTCGGGAACGATTAGCATTCATTGAAACTTTTTTTTCCTCCAAAGAAGAACGTTTTTTAAGTAGTTCTTGTCTCAATGTATCTTCTTCTTTCCGTACATCGCCTATTTCAGCTCTGGCGGCTTGCAATTCGTTTTGGGCACCAGGTAAATTGTTCTGACGTTCATCCAAGGTTCTAGAAAATTAACAAAATAATTTAACTAAATTAGAAATATGTGGGATCATAGGCCTACCACTCGATTGACTAAAGTTATATATGACAAACAGGAAACAAGTGGTTAAGTTGGAAATGCTTTAGTCGATCCAATTGACCTAAATTATGGAATGCCATAGGGATCCATTTTAGGTCCAGTATTGTTTATTATTTACAGGAATGATCTATACTTCAGTGTTAGGGGTGGTCTAATTCAGGATGCTGATGAAACCACCGTAAACATGAAAGGGTACAGACTATAGTATTGAAATAAATACACTTATCCCAGTAAACACTGCTTGCCAGTATTTTTATGAACATAATCTTAAAGTAAACACATTAAAGACCAAGTGCATGCTTTTTGGTTTAAAGTCTGACTTAGAAGGCCTTAATATAGCTTTGGATGAGCAACTAGTAGAGACTGTACCATCGTTTAAGTTTCTACGACTCATCTTTGACAGCAAACTGTCTTAGGCGGAGCACCTTAATAAACTGTGCAAAACACTGAGTTCAGCTGTTTTTCTATTCAGGTCACTGGCAAAGTTCTGTTCAGAACACATTAAAAAATTAGCATACTTTGGTCTATAAGTACTGACTTAAATTATGGAATTGTTCTATAGGGTAATTCATCAAAGCAAATGACCCAAAGGTCTTCAGTTTACAAAAGCGAGCAGTAAGAATTATGGCTTATTTGGGTCATCGTGATTCTTGTAGAGATGCATTTAAAAAGCTAGGTATTTTGACCTTTCCTGTATGTACATTTTTGAAGTAATTTTACATTACAATTATAAATTTCTGTGACTCAAAACACTGATGTGCATATTTACAATATGTGTCAAAAAATTACTTGAGTGGTAAAATGCACAGATTAAAAGCTTTCAACAAGCTACCGTCTGAGACTGGACCCTGTTCCATGAACAAACTTCCTAAAGAGTTTAAACAAACGATAGAAGTCAATATTTTTAAAAACAAATTAAAGCGAATACTGAAGTTCAATACTCTACACTCTGGGAGTTTCATTATGCTACATTATACAATATTATTATATAAATGAGTACATGACTCTACAATTCAAATAACGTCGCTGCTGTAATTCGAAGTCAACTTCGAAAATTTGAAATTTTCCCCCATTAGGCTCTGAAATTCAAAGTTAATACAAAAAACAAGCCTGTTGAACCACAAGTGCATGCGTTAAGGTAAAAAGGCATGATTTCCTTAAGTGATTTATAGTGAATTCTTAAAATAATGGTTTACTTCTATAATTAGAATTTTAGATACACTAACCTCTATAACTCAAACTTCCTATAATTCAAAACATAATTGCTTTCCCTTAAATTTCGAATTAGTGAGGTTTTACTGTGCAATATTGCACAATATTGCTGCCTTTACTGTGTTGATATAGGATGTATTATTAGACATAGCTTAACTATTATCCTTCATACTTAGAATATTTAG
>JAGFPH010000008.1:186788-209504 GCA_018207615.1 Philaenus spumarius
CTATTTACTTTACACACTAACAGTATTTACACTATAAACCATATTACATACTAAAACCATATTTACAAACTTACATTACTTAAAAAACATTAGAAAAGAAAACCAACTAAAATGTATTTATTTAGTACACTGCTATTACAATTTGGGAAATGAATCGCATTGACAAATATGGGGCTACGCTACCAAAGCTTGTCTGAGACACAACAATCTGCGTTCAAGGTCACATAACAGTCGGACCTCTCTGTCTCTCCTTCTCTTTCCATTCTTGTCACACACTCGTCTGCAAAAAGAGCGCTCAGCGCTCCTAACGGCGGGATGCAAAATCACACTTTTATACCTACTTTAATGGGCTGAATTCTACCCATTTAAACTGTTCGTCTTATTGATATGTAGTCATTGGTGTAATCCTCATTGTGTGCATATTGAGTGACTCAAGCCCACTCACAGGCTTAGGCCCATGTGGGAATTTTTTGTTCCTTAGTTTAATATATATATGTGTAATTTATGTTTGTTCCTTAGTTTAATATATATATGTGTAATTTATGTCTTATTTTTTAAGGCCATAAATGATTCAACATGAAATTTGTATAACTGAATTTTTACAGTTGTCTTTTTGCATATTGATTTATGTGTTTGCTATTTAGTTTTGTTTGACTTAATGTTAAAATATGTCTTAAAATATAATACTCGAAACATGGAGTGTTATATGAAACTCTAATGCTACACAAATGATAGAAAATGTTTGGAAAAAATTACAGTATACAGTTATATCCCATTTTTTCAAACTAAATGTAATTTCCAAACAAAATTATGCATAAACCAAATTCCAAATGTTATATAAATGTGTTCAGGTAACCCATGAGAGCCAACTTTAAAATAAGGAAAATTTTATAATTTTATTACTATTGATTATTTGGCCATTTGATACCATCTGTGTCACAAAAAATCAATACACAAAGTTTCAGGAATATGAATCAACTAACGTAATCAAGTAGCTAAACATTAAGGGAACTTAAACCTAGAGATCTAGGCTTATGCTGAAGAAAACAATGTGAAACTAAAATGTACCACTAACCTTAAACATCTAAGTAGTACATCTCAGAGCTGAGACGGCAAAAAACAAGGATACAAAACATAGAAAGAAGCACAACTGTTGACAGTCCGTGGTCAGAAGAACAAATGGCCGAGGGAGTGGCGACCAGTTAGGGGAGTGGCTTATTGTTATTTTCATTTCTTAGCACGGGTCCTAATTAAAACTCCATATGGTGAATTAACAGGTAAAAGCTCAGCTTGTTTATTAATAATACTGATATTATAGCCTAATTAAGTATTACTTCTTTTTTTAAATTATGGGAGCCATAATGGCCTTACTTGTTTGGCTGACACCAATGTCCTATAGCTTTATGTATGAGGCTTAAATTATTTTATGTTTGTATAAGCTACTTTCTCAGTGTTTGATTTTTGTCTCTTCCCAATTGAATTTTGGATTTTCGGACCATATATGTTTTGCACTTTTCGCTTTATCGACTAGGCCTAACCACACATTTTTACATTCTTTTATTTTAATATTTAAAGGTCTTCAGAATATAAGGCCTATAACACTCACATTTAATACTGTATAGTTTTTAGTATCCTGTGTGCCATTTTTAGGTTTAGTTCAGGGGAGATGTTGCCTAACAGTGTTTTGTGTTGTTAAAGCAGTAAACATTTTATATTTTCCAGAAACCCGCCAATCTTTTTCCGATAATTCTGGCATATACAGGGTGCGGCAGCATAACTTCTTTTTTTAAATGCTCGCCATTCAGTTGGTAGATGTCGTAGCGGAGCGCTAGTGGCCTTCTTCGAGAGGCGGGACTATAAAGTTTTGTTCCGACGAAGACCAGTCGCCATAATGAGTTGGAACAGTGAGGAGCGTGCGTTTGCCGTTGAGACCTACTTTTCGAGCGGATGTTCTGTGATCGCAACCCAGGGCGCCTGCTTTTCCGACCGTTCTGTGAGGAGAATTCTCCATGATGATCTTCATTATCATCCGTATAAGATGGAAATTGAGCAGGAAGTTTCCGAACGTGACTTTAATTTAATGATGAAGCCCATTTTTATTTGCGTGGATCCGTCAACAAACAAAACAAGCGTTACTGGACCGACACCAATTCTCGAGAATTGCATCAAAGGTCTTTGCATTCACCTAAGGTCACAGTGTGGTGCGCAATTTCCTCAGTGGCAATTATTGGTCCCTGGTTTTTTGAGGAAAATGAAGTCGCAGTGGCAGTGAATTCAGCCCGGTATGTAAACATGTTATAGGAATTTTTCTTTCCATGGCTAGATGAGTTGGAATTAGGGGATATTTGGTTCCAATGGCTCACACTTCAAGAGCATCGATGGCTGTTTTGAGGGAAAACTTCCCAGAGCGCCTCATCTCAACTAGGGACGATTTGCAGTGGCTGGCCCGCTCTCCCAATTTGGCCCTTTGCGACTTTTTTTATTAGTTTTTTTGAAATTCCGTGTTTATGTGAACCGACCAATTACCCTACAACATTTGACGACCAACATACAGGTAAAATTTGCCAACATAATCCCTAATATTCTGGCAAGAGTCATGACAAACACCAGAAATCGGTTTCACAGTGTATGGAGAATGGAAGACGTCACCTATCTGATATGATCTTCAAAACTGTGTAGAATAAAACTTTAGGTATGTGCCTACATTATAAAAAAACAAATAAAAATTTTCTGATACATGCAATGGGTTTTATGAAGTTAAAGAAAAAAGTTATGCTGCCGCACTCTGTATATGATTGTTGTAGTGGTTTATTTTCATCTTTGGACTCTTTCTTTTTATTATTTTTCACTCATTACATTAGTTTAGAAATAAGGGATTGAGGATATCCTTTAGAACTTAAATCCTGCTCAATACAAGGTAGTTCATGGTTTAAACTTTTTTTATCAGAACAAATATTACTACATTCTTTATCAGAATTAGGATTGTAAAAATTGTAATTTAAATAACGACCAGTGAGAGTATTCTTTCTATAAACTGGAGTTTTTACTACAGCCCTATCTCTCTCAACAGACACATCTAGAAAAGCTTGTTTATTATTTACTTTGTTTTACATGGATAAGGATACCGAATCAAAAGTGTTGTTAATTAAAGCAAAAAGTTTTCTAATTTATTACTACTATAAGGCCATACGACAAATGTATCATCCACATACCTGAGCCATATTTTCAGTTTGAATTCGGATGAATCAATCATTTTCTTCTTCAATTCCTTAGTTGAAAATATTAGCAAAAATAGGACTAAGTGGACTACCCAAACTGGCATCCTGGTGATATATTTTCTTGTTTAAATGAAAATAATTGCACTCCGTACATACATGTTGGCAACAACAGGAATGTTAGTTCTTTCTTCCAGGTTGTTGTCTTTTCAAAGCCTATTCTCATTTATATTAATAGGCTTTAATTAAGATGATTACATAAGGGAAAACTTATGATTTTCAGTATCCAATAAAGTTTTGGTTAATTACAGAATTTACAATTCTACTTCATTCCGCTTACTGGGCATGAAAAAGTGGCTGAATAGTGAATAGGTGTTGTACCAATGCTTTCAATCCAGGTGACAGATATCAAGTTAGTTAGTTGGACTGTAGATGCAACTCAGAGAGGATGTGGTAAGACTGTTTCAAAGTAGTAAATGAATTGACTAGGGTAAACCATGTCACCCTAAAGAGAAACCTCACTGGTCCAGAACCTTTATGTGGAAGGCCAAAGGGCCACATTAGGAATGTGGTTGAAGCCTAGGCGGAGCAATGCTCGTACCACGATTGGGATTTAGCTGTTGGGATTTAGCAGAGCCAAGTGCAAAGCCAATAGACGACTATCTACAGCCAACAAAATTTACGACAGGTGGGAGGTCTGGGGATTCAAGAAATTGGGGTCGATGCAGAGGACTTCTGATTGTTCTGCTTTTACGGTAGTAAAACATCAGAACACCTTTAGCACGAGTGTAAATGCTTGCTTGGAAGAGCGTTCATAGGCCTTGAGAATTTCTGCAGTGGATCCCAAGATCCGTCCAGACTTTATACATGGCCTGGAGGCAGGACCTACAGTGAACACTAATAGGGTTATAATCTACAATAGATCCCTTTTGGAGTTACAGTGGAGTGGAGACAGTAAGCCCCTTTACTAGGGTGGGCCGAAAAAACTTTCTTTTTTTAAATCCTATATTCCAGAAAACTTGTCTCTAGAATAGACGATTAAAATACAAAAACAAATGTTCATGTGCAAAAATAAAATGTATACTTAATCATTTCATGATGCCTATACTTTCATTTCATGTATACTGTCTTAAAAGAACCTATCATATGTACATACTTTTTTCTCTTCTTCTTTCTTCGAATTAATTAATTTCCGCCTTTTATCATTTGTATGTTTCTGCTCTGCATCTATTGAAACATCTTTATTTGTTGAATCTTTGTGTTTTGTATTCAAAATTTCCTTCTTGCTCCTCATTGCGACACATTGCCTAACAAGAAGAAATACAGTGAAATAATAATACTGTACAAACAAACCATATCTAATAACAGTAACCGAAAGTCATAAATACTGATGTATAAACATACGAGCTGCTCTATTTAAATTTTACAATTCATAAATAAAGTATTAGGAACATTGTTCTTCCTTATTTCAACAATAATTTTATTTTACACTTACTCTTTCATTCAAGAGTACTACAAATTTTAATATCATTTTAATGCTAAAAATTTTAATTTTGGGTTTTTTTTTATTTTACAGGGAAAACACTTATATTATCGCTTGTTTGTCTGTCAAAATCGGTTTCCTCCAAAACAGTTAAAGGTATCAAAATTAAATTTGAAGTAGTTAAAAACATATTATCTCACATATATTCTTGTAATGAAAAATAAAAAAATATTTTACTATGAATTCTGAAGGGTGGACAAAGTTTGGCAAATCAAAAAATATACTTTACGTTCGGATGACGTATTTGTTTAAAAGAGCTTTATTTAAAGATATCAAAACTAATCTTTAACACAGTTCAAAATTTAATTCTCTATCTACTTCCAAAAAATACTACAGCTAAATGTTTTATAAAGAGTGTGACACTCTTTAAGCATTGTTTGTTAAATTTAATTACGAAGATTTCTGAGCCCAAACAACAAATGTAATGTTAGCGCACACATGTTCAAGTAAATTAACTAACGAAAACTGATTACCTTATAAACCACTGATCAATGAGTTGAATCACCATTTACAACTTGAAAAACTTATGCGAGGAGTATTGTAATTTACAAACGTGATTGAAAACAGAAAAAAATGTATATATATATATTTCTTTTAAATATTTGTTACACAAAAGATACAAAAATTTTACAATGCCAAATTAAATTAAAGCTAGACAAAATTTTAAAAATATAATAGAAAATCACAATATATTATTTCTCATAGGTATTTTTTTGTAGCAACACCTTAATTCTTAATCAAACATTCAAACATCATTTTTTTTTTTTTAAACTTATGTTCCCCACTATTGACGGAAAATAGACAAACAGTTTAGCATTAATGTTTTCATTAAAAACATTTATTAAAAAAACTTTCATATGAAAGTTCATGATTCCTAATGAAAGTTCAGATCTATTAAAAATCTGTTTAACTAACATGACACCTGTTAGTTAGATTGTTTACAATCTATATGCAAATGTAACCTATCACGCAAATCAATCAAATTAAGTCAACCTAAAGCGTTATAACTCGTTATAAACTGTTATTTATAAACCATAGTAAGTACATAAATATAATTAGCTGAATTAAACCAACATATTAACCCTACAACTGTTGATGTTAATTTTTTGCGATGCCAACCGATTTCGGTGCGTGTTGCAAGCATATTTTCAAAAATTTGGCAAATATCGTAATTTTACCCCAATTCAAAAGTGTTCCATAGCTTTTTTGTAGAGAAAGGTACAAGGAATTCATATATGCCAGTAAAAATTTATTGTTGTAAAATTTACAAAGTAATTAGCTCAAGAAACAAAAAATGTTCAGTAACAAAAGGAAAAAATTCAACTTTAGGCCTACATAAAAGTAGTAAAATTTTTTTGTCATTTTCTTCAAAATACTAACAAAGCTAGGCCTAGTTTGAATAGTATCAAACTAGTATCAAACAAAGCATATATTTCGGAATATATGCTTTGTCCAAAAATTAAATATTATTGCAGTAGAGTCCTGCTATTCCGAACTAATTGGGACCGAACACTGTTCGGTTTAGCGGGAATTCGGAATAGGCGGATTTCATGAATAATATCGACTTATTGACTTGTTAAGGCGTAAATTAAGTGCGGGGACATCTGCTAGTGTCAGTTCTATACAGCGTTGATCAGCTCGGAGGAAAGCGAGGAGGAGGTGAACGCTCTAACTGAACTTATATCACACGTAGACGCGGCAAATGTTTGTGACCTCGCCTTAGTGTAGGTTTACACAGCAACCACAGAATTAAATAGACTAGTCATGCCATAAGCCTGTACATTGTGGGAATTGAAGTTAGGTCGGCCATCTTGTGAAAGGATAGAAACGTCGAGTGAGCCTAGAGAGGAGTGAAATTTTTGGTGCGCCCTATTCATTTACACCGTGGTTTCAATAGCTGAAAATGCTCGAAAATCTTTGAAATTTGACAAACTTACAGTTTAATAGTGTGGGACGCTAATGGTGTGTTGACAATTTGAAAATAAAAATGGTTTGGCACTTTAAAAATCAAATAAAGTCCAAACTTTGTTATACATTTTAATTCGTGACATCAAAAAGTTGCATTGCAAGAAAAATTTTAGTTTTTAGGGCTGGTACATCATGTATTTTTGAAAAAAATCAGCTATTATAGTTTCTATCATACAACAGTTAGAACATGAGCTTCGTTTTACGTGTAATGTGGCAACATGTTATATTGCCATATTGTGTGATTATTTCACTCTAAAACTGGCTTCACTCTTGCGTTCGACTTGCCCAGTTTATTTAATTCTGTGGTCGGTGGGTTTACACCATCCGTTGCTTTACGATTCTGTTTCTTCTAAAAACGGAAGGGAAGGTATAGGTTGTTCAAACTGTACGTTTTGTCATCCCGCAGTCTGTCCTTTAGTACCACATTGTCTTGAAAAAGATTTGAGAAAACATAAAATTTGTTTGAGATAGCGAAAAGGGAGGAGAAAAATGGATAAACGCAACTGGTAAGTGGCAACAACACTACTAGTGCCTAGCTGTTGTTTCAATCCTTTCTTCTTTCTGATAAACCCGGTATTCTTTTCACCGGATGCTTGTTACGGTAGCTTCCTTCCAGCAAAACGGATGGAAAACGTGAAGGTGTGACTTAATAAATGTATGGTTTTTCACGAACGTCTTTTTAATTTCTCTTGATTTTATGTAAAAAAATTGGTATTTTTTCTGAACTCTGTTCGGAATAGCGGATTTCGGAACAGCGGGACTCGACTTTATAACAAAATGTAGAGAATAAATCAAAGAATTGAACTCTGTATACTTGTAAATTCTTATTTTATAAACATATTTCTTTTAGTTTTACTTGAATCACAAAATTAGATCAAATGAATAAAAACTCTCACATACAAAGCCTATACAACATCCTATCGAACATTATAACAACGCTTGCAAAGCATGAGAAAGGTGAGTTTTGAATTCAACAAAAGTCTGTATTTCCCAGGACTGTACAAATAAAACCGTTACAGTAAATGTGGCTTAATTTACATAAAACGAAAGATTGAAGTTTTCCCTACAAATCGATATAGACATATCTATACAAATATAATGAATTGTCACAGATATCTCGAATGCAAAATGTTCTCTTCAATTGGTTGAAAATTGTCTAATTGCAAGGGTTTACAGAAAACTCTATATTTTCGGAACGATAAGAGTGACGTCTGATTGGAAGGCAGTTTAAAAAATCCAAATCTTGACAAATCCAAAGGTACCTTTATATTATTTTCAAAACAGTTCTGTCAAGCAACATTTAGCCTTAAAGAAGTGATGTATTCGTGTAATTTCCTATTGCTTTCTCGCAGGCATCAATTGATTTAGAAAACTACAATTTTAAAACGATGATTAAATATGTAAATATATATATGAAATATTCAATACCAGTTGAGTTGTCACAAGACTACTAAATTTGAGCAGTCTAAGGCTGAGAAGTCTCAAGTTGAGACTACCAACAATTGTAGGGTTAAATCAGGTAAGTACTGAAATATACAGCTAGTGTATATATGTTGTATATAAAAATGTATTAAATTTAAATTTCTAATTTGGGTCTCTTGGGGACCATAAGCTGAATATTGCTACAACTATCACCACTCATGATTTATTACAAGTAAGTTTTTGATTAACCTTTTTTTGTTTTTACAATAACTTTCACTATATTGTAAATTAATAAAACCAACAGAACAAATCAAGTTTAAAAAAAACTTTAACATTGATTGGTAAACAAAAATTTGAATTCTTTCATGCTAGCGATTTCTGGTAATATGATGCTCAATATCCCCTCCAACCCTTCTTTTTGCAAAACTAATTCAGCTAAATTTTTGAAAAAACCAGTGGCGTTAGATGAACTTTTTTAGAATGAACCACTGGCGATAGATGAACCAGTGGCATATTTTTTTGAAAAACTAATACAGTAGAGCGTCGAAAATCCGAACTAATTGGGACCGAGGGATGTTCGGATTTTTGAAAATAACTAAGCAAATGCCATTTAGGCTAAAATACAAGCCCTTTATCGATATTAAAGTGGTTAAACAGTACAAGCAGTAATGTAATTACAATACAGAATGTAAGACTACTTACATATTATGATTTAGAAGAACCTGCACGTACACAGTAAGGCCAATATGATTACACTTGCACCTCTCAATTATAGTGGTACACAATTAAAAGTTCACTTGTACATTATAGTTAACACAAATGAAATATAAAAAAAATACTTACTATATAGTACACTACTGTATGTACAACACACTGTTATAATATTTACACAAAGAGAAATGAATGCACTTTCTGTATGTTTACGTTGTTTGTTTACTGCTAGCGCTAAAGCAGCTTATGAGCGTGAAAGTGAAAATACTGACAGCCAGTCTGCTGTGAGGGCGTGTGACTCCGTGTGAGAGCAGGTGTTTAAAAAGAGATAATAATGTCAAACTGCGATGAAGATTTTTGTAAAATTTTTAACGACGCAATAATTGGAATTTGCGAAAACAAAAAAGGCAGGGGCTGCCTCGGAACGCGTTCGGATTTTTGACGTTTCGGATTATTGACGTTCGGATTATCGACGCTCTACTGTACAGATAAAAATTTTGGGGAAAAATATTTTCTTGTTTTTATGGAAGTGTAGAAAGCTGCCACCTCTTTCAGTTCCTGGTAAATTTATTCACTCCTTGAACTTATATGAGCCAATCCGAACTGGCCAACAACAGCGAGTCCCAGAACATGTGTGGATGATGAACAGAGCCAGGGCTAATATATAACAAGGGCTAAACCGTTTCTTTGATCTCGGCACTGTGCCGCCAGTTTCACTCTGACGTCACTGTGCTGATAACTGCAATTCTAGAGCAGTGGACTCCTTGTGCGCGCAGTCATTAACTCGCTGTTGTAACTCGACGGAAAAGCTTCAGTAAAATAAAACTTACATATTCTTAATCTACATAAACTACGGATTCTAACAGTATAAAAAAGTTTTATTTTAACAGGTATTTCGAATTTTAATAATTGAAAATATTTGAGAATTATCACTGACTGACATGGAAAAGTTACTAAGCGAGGAAATTTTTTATTTTTGGGTTATATCTACTATATATATATTTTCAATAAAAATAAAATGTTGGTTCATCACTCTAGGCCTAACCTAACTTTGTTATATGTGTATGTTTAATTTATTTTACCTGCCTTAACGGCAACATACTCACATAATTTACATTTTGTGCACATTTATTTATGGCACAGTACGTTACGAATGTCATAATTTTAATCCTTCAATTTCAGAATCGGCTCACATATGTTTTCTGCATGTGGAATGAACTTTGAGGGATGTCAAACCTACAAGGTTGGAGCTTTTTCCGTCATGTTTTTGTAAAATGGCATTTATCAGTGAAGCTATTACTTTTGCACTTACACAGGGTACTAATAAAATATACCGGATATAATAATAATAAAATATAAAGGCGAAAAACACAATAATTCGACTTCCTACGGACGTATGACGTTATATAAACTAACTCAACTAAAGCGAGAAACAAAACATTTTTCCATCGACATAGCGACATAATAGTAATAATAAAATAAAATAATATACTGAAGCGAAATACACAATAATTTGACTTTCTACGAACGAGATAAGAACTGGAGAGAGCTCACGAGGGTAGACCGCGAGGGGAACAAATAATAAAGTATTCCAATGCAAAGAAACGTTTTTTTCAAAAATTACCAATTTTCGAGAGCGTATATCTTATTAACGGTTACAGATAGCAAAAATACTATAGGTATATAAAATGTAGAGAATTTTGTCAGCTTTAATTTTGTATACGTATATATTTTTTGTATAACTAACCCCTACTGAGATATAGGCAAAAAATCCAAAAATGGTACCTTTAAACCCCCTCCCCCCCTCTTCCGCCACCCCTAGGGTCAAGGTCTTTTAGTATGTTATACTACTAGGTACCCCAAACAATGTACCATAGTTGGTCTTCCCGCTTATTGACTTTCCTTCTAGAATCATTCGTTGACTGGGCTAAAAGTAGAATACATGACTCAAAAAGCAGTTGTCAGGAAGGCTAAATCCAGATTGTAATGGTCCAGAGAATTTATTGGCTTCTTTAATCTATCTACAACAAGGAACAAAACTTACTTTTCTAACTGAGAGATTTCTTTTTGCTTTTCTGATTGTTGACTTTGGAATTCCTTCAAATTTTTTGTCACTTCAGTTAACCGATTTTCAGCTTCATGTTTTTCTTTACCTTTCTCTTCCTTAAGCTTATTGAACAGATATCTATAAACAAAGATATAAACTGCAAATAAATGTATATTTAAACTTTGCATACTAATTAGATTCAAACAAAATATTACAATGCTGGAGGCACATACAAAAAGCAAAACTGTATCTAATTATCTGTGAAAGGATTTTCAGATTTATTTATCAGGGTTATTCACCATAATTATTTACTTTTTGAAGAATACCTCCCAGTGCCTGAATAATTTACTAAAAACAACATTGCAACAAGATCAGACGTAATTATTACTTTAATCCAATCACTTATTTACATTACTGTAAAAACATGGGAAATTACATTTAAAATATCCAATTTGCTATGTATGCTTGAGAGTTCTAAATCAGTGTAACAAAGGAAATGCATTTTTACTTTTAATGACTCCTAACTGCAAGGTTTACGTAAGATTGGCAAACAATTCTTGTTCTTTTTGAACATTAGTTGTCAATCATAACACAAAAACCAAACAACAAAAAACTGCTTAACGTTAAATACTGTTACAAGTAAAAATACACAAAACCCAAAGACTGGGAACTTGCCATAAATAAGTAAAACTTAATAAACATATTTGAAAATGATATTGACAAAATAAAATAAGACTTGATGTGATGATAATAATACCATAAATAAAGTATTTATTTTCAAAAAATTTTAATGCAGATAACAAATAGTTATTAATATTATTACATAATATTTATTGGCAAGTAGTGAAAAATCCTCTTTCTCAAAAAGAGAAATTTTACAGTACAAACAGAGGCACCATTTTTATTAGCGCAAGTTAATTCCAATAACAAATTTATAACGGGCAAGACGTGTGATGGCTCGACACATTTAAAATCGCTGTTTATTTTAGTAAAAGATATCTTCGTGAAAGTGTTAATGGTTCTTCGTCATAAAATAAAAATATTATAATAGTACAAGACAATTTGCCTACATTTATTATCATAAAGTCAGCTGAGTGCTATTCAAATGAATAAAACTGTAAACAAGCATAGGCTATCAATAGACATGTATAATAACCTAATAGTTCCACCATCAACACGATTTAGGCAAATAGCACGTAGAAATTAGAACAGAACAATCCTTTATGGTTAAATATATACCAACAACCATAATGTACATTATATTAATTGTAAAATATTAATCATAATAAATGCGTATTAGCCTAAATTAGGCAAACTAATACATTCACTAAAATATACACGAAATTCACAACACAACACATTGCTAATCTACATCTACTTATTAAAACACATTAGAAATGTTAAGAATCAAAATTTATTCATTGAAACACTGGGAAAGGGCATACTTAATTTGAATTCGACCATTGTATTTAAAAAATATTAAAACAAAGTTAAGGCAGACATATTTGTTTACGTTTTACACGATTTTACAACAATGGGGACCACACCGAGAGTTGCACGGACTCGCGAACCGTGAACACAAACATTACATAAAAACAATACAGTCAAACCTGGATAAATCAAACTTCTATAATTTGAAATTTTGGATTATTCAAATTTTTTGTCCAGTCCCTAATTCTGCATTAAAACAATGGTAAAAAATCGTGTTTAATTTGAATTTTATTTTGGATAATTCGAATTTTTGGTACGATTGTTCTTATATAACAAAAATGTATTGACTTGTTAAGGCATAAATTCAGTGCGGGGACATCTGCTAGTGTCAGATGATAGGCTCGGAGGAAAGCGAGAAAGAGATGAATGCTCAAACTGAACTCATATCACAAGAAGACGTGGCAAATGCTCTTGACCTCGCCTTAGTTATAGGTTTACTCCGTCCGATTTTTCCTTCCGTTGCGTTACGATAATGTTTTCTTCTAAAAACTGAAAGGAAGGGATAGGTTGTTCTGTTCAAACTGTTCGTTTTGTCATCCTGCAGTCTGTCCGTTAGTACCGCATCGTCTTGAAAAAAGATCGAGAAAAATAAAAGTTTTTTGAGATAACGAAAACGGATGAACGCAACTGGCAGGTGGCACCAACACTACTAGTGCCTAGCTGTTGTATCTAATCCTTCCTTCTTTCTGATGGACCCGGTATCCTTTTCACCGAATCCTTGTTGCGGTAACATCTTTCCCGCAAAACGGATGGAAAACATGAAGGATACAAAACCAGCTTACATTCCAATTTGGTTTCAGGCGTTTTGATCAAGCTTAGGCTCTATGTATGTCTCTATTTAACTTATTTGTATAACACTAAATTGACTTTTTTTTTCACGAACATCTTTTTAATTTCTCCTGTTTTTATGTTTAAAAAAATTGGTATTTTTCTGAACTCTGTTCGGAATAGGCGGATTTTATGCTCAATTGGAATCTGTTCTCAAAAAATCAAGCAGGGCTATTTGAACTAGTAATCAGCTCTATGGTAAAACATGGGGCATTATCCCCAAAATGGCTGCATGGTAATACACTGCCATTATTACGCCAATTATCACATATGCGGTGACAGAAGGTCAAACAGACTGGAGTCAAAAACAAGCTGCTAAAGCTACAAAGGCTATTGTGCCTAGGGATTTGTGGAGCCATGCGCTCTTGTCCCACATCAGCTATGGAGGTACTTCTCAACCTGTTTCCTCTGCACATTTATGTGTGGGGGGGTTGCGTTGCGATCTGCCCTGGCGATGATGGGGATCCATAATTACAAACCAGGAGATCTGGTAGGTCACCTGACCATATTGCAAGAGCTTCATGGACTCAAGGTGAACCTTATGGTGTCTAATGTGATGAGGACACTAAATTTCGACCACTCCTTTATGATTAAGATAGATGGTCTCCAGTAGGTGGCAGGTAGTGCTGGAAATGGATATGGTGTAAACACACAAGAATGGTATACGGATGGCTCCAAAATGGCCAGCGGAGTTTGTGCAGGAGTCTACGGTCCTAGGTGTAGTTTATCTAGGGCTATGGGATCCTTTCCATCGATCTTTCAGGCGGAGGTCGTTGCGATTGATCTCTGCGCCCGTGAAATCCTCAAAAGAGGGATGAAGGGAGTTAGGATTGACATCCTATCTGATAGCCAAGCAGCCTTAAAAGCACTTGAATCATTCACCTTTGAATCAAGGCTAGTTTGGGACTGTTTTAAAACAGCGAATGACATGGCTAGACTCAATGAAGCTAATCTTAAATGGGCCTGGCCTTGTAGGTATCAAGGGCAATGAGGCAGCAGATCGATTTGCTAGAATAGGAGCTAAAAAGCCCTTTATTGGTAAAGAACCTTTCTGTGGGAGGCCTAAGAGCCATCTTAGAAATGTTGTTGAAGTCTGGACGGAGAAGACTTGGTCCTCGCATTGGAACGATGCTCCTGGGCTTAGGCAGGCAAAAATGTTCATCTCTGAAAGTCAAAAGCCCAGAAGCTTTTATTAATGGAACAATCTTAGACGGATTGTGGGAATCCTCACTGGTCACTGCCCGGCCAAGTACCACCTCAAAAAAATCCCTTGGAACTGAATCGGCTCAACACCTGCTGTGCGAGTGAGAGGCTCTCGCACGGAGAAGATTTACGGCACTTGGAAATACTTTTGTTAACCCGGAAGAGGTCCGTGGTGTTGATCCTTATTGGTTTCCTAAAAGACCTGAGAGGGATCTGGGATGATCACTAAAAAGGGAAAGTATACCACAATAGATCCATGTGGGTCACAGTGGTGAGGAGGCCTGGTTCTCCTCTATCCCTAATCAATTTTTTTTCTTTAATAATAATAAATATGTATATAAAGTATTTAACATATGTTCTTCCTTTGAGTGAACATATGTAATTCGAATTTCTTCCCTGATTCCTTCAACTTCGAATTTTCCAAGTTTGACTGAATTTCCATTACTTTATAGTATCGACCCATCCCTAGTTTGCAAACACACAAAGTAATCGCTACTAACGGCTAGACGTAACGGTACGGCTACTTCAACTACTCTATTACTTTGGTGCAGTGTAGATTCTTCGAATACTTCGTATTGGAATGAAATGGGATGTAACGACTAATATAACGAGGAAATATAAACCGGGGCCGTGGCAATCGGCGTACCGAACGTATTTGCAGAGATTGGTGATGGCCGGGCTCGGACTCGATGGAATCGTAATCGACTTTCACGGAATCAACTTTTGGAATCGAGAATCGACCCATCCCTAGTATCAATAAATGTTGAAGGTTTGTTCAAGTCAATTGCGTCATTTGTCTTTAATCAATCCTCTCACATGCTTGCTTAGGTAGACAAATCGACAACCCTAAGATATTAAGGTAAAAAACAAGTAGAAAGTTAATACAATTATTATATTTTAATTTACAACAAAAACGTTACAACTTTGACACTATGGGCAATGTTTATCACTTTTATCTGTTCCCTCCCACTGTGCTTTATCTATGTTTACATTAATGAAACTTTGTTAAACTCTCATCCTAAACTAGGTTCTCATTTTAAATATTCTACATCTATGATTTATGTATATTTCTTTGATCAAATTAAAGACGTTACAAACTATTTTTTTTTTTTTTTTTTTGTTATGGGCGAAAAACCTGGGTGGTTATCATTGCCTACAAACTAAATAAAAAGACTACAAAACATTAATGCAATTCTGTGTTCCTACAATTTGGTAAACAGTGAACAAAAAATAAACCCAAATCGAATGAAATATAAATTCTCAATATCTTCTAACAAAACAATACTCACTTATTTGTCTGGTACAATTTATTTTTCATCAAAACCAATTCATTTGACTGCTCCAAAAAATCCACAGCTTGCAACATAGGCGCCTCGAGAGTTTCAACCTCTTTTTGTACTATTTTCAATCTGTTTTGTTTTTCAGTCCTTTCAACATTTAAAACATCGACTTTAGCATTGAGTTTCTCTATGGGTTCCTGTAACATACATGTAAAACTTGTTTACAAAAATCATTTACTAAACTCATAACATACTATTCCTAATCGAGTATAGTAGCCCAACAGTTGAAAACCCAATAGAGAATGTATCAGATCACAAAGAATGGTTGGTATTCAAACAAATATAATCTTAATATAAGTCTAGAGCAAATTAACAACTCATTATTACATCTATATATATAAAAATGAATTGCTGTTCGTTAGTCTCGCTAAAACTCGAGAACGGCTGGACCGATTTGGCTATTTTTGGTCTTAAAATGTTTGTAGTAGTTCATAGAAGGTTTATACGTAAAGAAAAGTTTGAAAAGTTTCCCAAAAAAGTTTCAAATTTGGAAGAACAGCATTTATTGTATGAACTAAAAACCATAGCTCACAAAAACAGCTGTTCTTATAAAAAGCTAATGTTTGTTTACATGTATTACCATAGCAACATATTACTTAGCAAATTTATAATCACTTTAATACTCTTCAAAACCAACAGCTTTTTAAGGTTAGATTGAAAAACTATAAACAAACACAAATAAAAATTCTTACAGAATTATAATTCAACTCAAACATTGGTTATTAAATATCTATATAGGCCTACTTAGAGAAATGCTGCTTAAAATATTGTTTATATAAAATATATCATAACTATGAAGTTTTTAAAACTTTTCAAAACATATTTTCACTATCAATAATAATAATAACAAACAAATTATTTGACACCATGCATAACCATAAACATACACGAGTTTAAACATATTTTATTGAAAACTAAACCAACCATCTGAATTAAACTAAATGCCAATAAAATATCACATTCGTAGCTTTATTTTGATATATACTATATATTGTATATTTAAATACTAAACAATATTTTTTATATCTTATACTAATTAGGCCTATACATTTTAAATTACAAACTCTATTTGAACCAGTTTGTTACATCCTAAATTAACGCGGATGTTAGAAAGTGATTCAAATATATTTTCTACGACCCCCAGCTAATTTAAACCCTCGCTAAGAAAGGTTTAAAAGAAATTCGAAATTTTAGGGTGGTTTGGGGAGGGGGGTCAAAGTTACTAAAAATCCCTATAAGAACGAATTGGAATGAAATTTGGTACGTAGCTTCCTCTAAGGCCGTAGGTGCTCGCAACATTGTCAATGAAATTAAGTGAAAGTCAAACTTAGTAAAAACTATAAATTAAAACGATATATTTAAAGCTTTTTCATGTTAGATAGTAGTTTAAAGGAATACAATTTTCAGTGCTTTCCTAAATAGCGTAGACTTTTTTTCATGACCACAGTAGGATACGCACAGGTATTCAACGAACACTTAAAAAGAATTACAATTACGTCAAAAAGACTGAAAATACCAACAACCACGGGCAACGCCGTACGGGTCAGCTAGTCATATATAATAATTAATTATTGCTTCAAATTATTTAAATTAATTAGTAGTAATACAGTTATTGGTATTAAGACACAAGATAACTATTGCCACCTAAAAGCTTCTAGAACATTATTTTGTTTAAGATGAGCAAACCATGTCAAAAATTTATGCCCAACGTAAAGGCGTTATAACAAAGAGTTGGATGTACACATCTCTTTAGATGTTTGAGATTAACGGTTGAATACTATTTGTACTATTACAGCAGAGAAATAATTTTAAAAAAATAATATCAGTTGAAGAAAAAAAACATAATTGGATTACCAGTGGGTAATTCTAGTGATATACAGTACAGCCTTGTTTATCCGACCATCGCTCATCCGACATTCCGTGTTATCCGACGTCTTCAAAGAAAAAGAAAACATAAATAGAAAAGGCAAAAAATTTAAAAGTCTACGATAAAATGAGCCGCAAGTGCCTATTTTGTGTTGTCGCCGATTGTAGCGCGTCCAATAGTTTAAGCTACAGACTGTACAATACTATAGCTACGCGCGTCGTCTAGCTCTAACGATTGTCTCGCGAGTCATTTCTCCCCCCATTTGACAAACTTTAGTTTTGTGCTATCGGTCTACTAACTGTGTCGTTCTGTTTTGTGGAGTGTTCAATGCCATTGTGAATTTAGTTACCATTTTTATCGTTATTGTTATTCATCTATATTTTTACATATTGTTATCGGTTTAATATTGAACACTAGGCCTACTGTTACAAATGTTATCGTTTTAATATAGAGCACTACTGTAATTTGTGTACTATTACGCCCCTATGGCAACGAAAAGAAAGAAAGTCGTTATCCAACATTTTCGATTATCCGACATTGCGGTGGCCCGTTTATGTCGGATAAGCGAGACTCTACTATAAATAGTTTTGAAGTTCAACAACAGAAAGTGTTGTAATGGAAATTAAAGATAAAGACATAGGAACAAAACAAAAATTGTTTACAATATAGACTTAAATGATGAGGGTATAAATATATTTGAAAAGTAAATAATTTTTGAAGAATTTTAGGAAAGCAATAAATTAAATTCTGATAATTTAAAACAAGAAAAAAGACTGATAAAATGCACAGTTATTGTAATTACGTCATGATGATGATGAACATTCTTTACGAGGATGATGATGATGTCAAAATAGCCGTGCTCAAGTAGTTGGCAAATTTCTTTGAGAATGGAATTCAGAATTTTATTTTGTACAATACGTTAAGTACCTTTTAATGTGGGTGGTAATTATGTTGAAAAAAAGATTAAAGTACAAATTTTCATATAAACTCAAACATGTATTACATCAAAGCAATACTTATTTAAAAGTGTAACTCGTATGGTAAATATAAATTTTATCTGAAAGTTTTAGTAAATTACGACTGTACCTTATAACGAGATGTACCAACGATGTCTTCCAAATATTCCAACATTCCAGTCTCATGCTCATTCAGGGCTTTAGGTTTCATCATAGCAATCTGTTCTACCTCTCCCTAATAAAGCAAAACAATATTAGCTATAATAAATAAAATATAAACTAAATAACATTGCAAAGGTGCAGATTATGTCCAAATGCCCGAATGAAATTAACTCTGGGCTAGGAAAATTTTGACCTGGGATAAATCCATAAAAAATAATTATTTTGGGGAAAATAGAAAAGAAATGAATGGGAATAAAGGTAAGACTAATCAGTTTAGATCAGTTTAGGTCAGACACATACCCTCATATACAGAAAGGGCAGGATTTCTGTTGGGCAGGATTCATATTTAATCTTCACCGCACAAAATATCATTCGGACGGGTCGCTGATATGATATTTTTGTGTCGGTTGTTGAATGCCAGTTTCTTGATTCTTGACTGGCTACAAACAGCTGGTGTACTAACACTTTCTTTAGTTATTGTTAGCTTTGTACAAATAATATTATTCAAGCGATAAAAATTAAACCGTACTATACAAAAGTAGGCTTACTTAATACATAGCAGGTATTATTAATGTTTTTCAAGTTCTAACTTAAAACTACTTATCGAAAATCAAAACCAATCTTTATCCGTAAAATGTGTTCAATGTGGTGACTCAATGCAATGTGACTCAATGTGTGGTGGGGTTATACGGTAGTCAGGACACCTATAGCGAACTGTCATCTCATACCTCTTGGTTCGACCCCATCAATTTATGAGTAGCAGGACTAGGCGGTTGTTTATGACTGTGATATTTAAATTTATATGTATACAGTAATCAGTATTAGCTGGTGGAATCTTGAAGAACGTCTAACAATCATTATTAGCACAAGTATCAAGTTGTTTTTCTTTCAAATCAATATATAAATTAGAGGCTTTTTAAGAACATATTCAACAGAAAGTTATAATATTAGTTATATGAATGATGATAATATTGCTATTGGAGAAATTTTGAAAAAAATGTGCATTGTGGGGAAAATTGGTGTGTTAAAACATTTTCTGCACCCCTGTAACAGGTGTTCTTAACAGGCCCTGCATATCTATAATTATAAGAAATGTAAGCACAACTTCAGGAAGAGAAAAGATAATCTAATTTTTTTTTTTTTTTTTTTTTATGAAAATAGTAAGCTACTATGGAAACTTGTAGGTCTATAAGATTTTATAAAAAAAACTAATCAAATTAAATAGGATATTTGTTTATTAATTACTATAGCAGTTCTAAACATAACAAATAAAACAGTTGATAGGATAACTAACTTATTCAACATAATTTTAAATAATGATTACCTTTAACCAAAATGAATAGGCTAACTAGACAAATATTAACTAAGTTTGGCTTAAAATATGGTTAAAAAAGAAATACACTAAGCCATGATCATAAAAGATGTCGGTCGTTGTTATCTTACTTTTATAGTTTGCTGCATTTTAGAGAACTATCAAACCTTGTTAAAGACATTATTGAAATCGATCTAAACTCTAATTGCAGTCTACGGTAATGTTATTTAATATTAATTTTACACTGAACACTTCCCCAGCAAGGGTTAAATTAATTATTTTCAAGTGAAATAATTTCGATATAATTACCTTGTACTAGCTGTCTTCAGTCCGTAATTGTATAATATAGCTACAGCGCTGTTTCGCCGAACACTGTCGGCTCCGTCAGGCTTGTACTAACACATACACGAACACATAACACGAAATTTTACGACGTGTTTTACCCGATTTTGTGTGTGTTAGTGTTATGTGTTCGTGTATGTGTTAGTACAAGCCTGACGAAGCCGACAGTGTTCGGCGAAACAGCGCTGTAGCTATATTATACCATTACGGACTGAAGACAGCTAATACAAGGTAATTATAACGATATAATTAACAGTCTAAGGCAACACAATAAATTCTATATAATGAAATAATTTGATCTCGCAGCTGAACCACAGACACGAGTCGGTCTTAGCAAATTTAGAATCATTTTAATATCATTCACAACCAACAGCTTTTTTAGGTTACATTAACAAAATACAAGCAAACACAAACAAAAATCTATGAAAAAAGGTCATTGTATTATAATTCAAACATCTGTTGTAACATATTATAAATAAAATAGCTGATTTGTATCAACAGCTTAACACAATTGTATGTTAGACCTTTAGTGAACCAACACACATTTGTTGAAAGCATTTACATTATTTCATAGCAATCTACTTGGCAAATTTAGAATCAGTTCATTTTTTTAAACAACCAACCAAGTTTTTTAGGTAAGGTTTATATCGCTCTAATACAAAAATGAATTATAACCCTAGAAATTGACAGGATTTGGTTACCCATCTTATCAGGCTCACAAAGTCACAATTTTCAACAAATTAAGCTATTTAATACGCTGCTATGCTCTGTACAATCTTTGACAGAAAGTAAATTTAAATTGAGTATATCTCACTTTTTAACAAGGCTCTAATCATTAAAGTAATATATGAATTCTGATGTAGCTGAATTTCATATTTAAAAGCAAAATAAAACGTATTGTATTGTAAAAATCCTGTCATTTAAACAAAACACCTGACCCTATTGAGAATGCGTTAGAAACTATAATACCGCACCACCACCACCACCCTACCCCAATTCCAAATGCCTGTCTTAATCAATTGTCATTTCTATGAAAATATCAGAGTATACGATACTGTAATCTGTTTCCATTTGCTTCGCCATGAGTCGCTAAAGGGTTTGTGAGCAAAGCAAGCAGGGGTGTAGCACACTAGTGTAATATAAACATACATTTTTCTTTTTTCCTCTTTATGTTATATCTTTTCAATCTGATGAACTTATGTGATCTACTACTCCACTTACCTGCAGGATAAGAAATCTGTTGTGTATCAAATCTATTCCATGCTTCTTCAACACTTCGGCGACTTCTTTAAACTGCACTCTTTTACCATTTAAGGTATAATATGAGGAATTGTCTGTAAAGGCTGTTCGTGCAATTACAAACTTTGAATTGGGTACATATTCAAACTCTTCATTAGGCTGAAACACCAAATTGAATATTAAAGTCTATTAAAAATATAACAAAAGTGTCTAAGTAGGTTTTGACTTTTTTTTATATATTTAAATTAAGTGTGTATGTTATTAAAATATATTATTCAATGCGAGGAATTATAATAAACACTCAGCCATATCATTTAATAATCCAGACCTTTAGAGCCATAGTACAGTAAACCTTTGATAGTTCGACACTCGATACTTCGACAATCCGTATACTTCGACATGGGCCGTGGCAATGTGTCCGTAAGCAGGTGTGTTGGGACTCCTGGAAGAAGTTCTGCATGGAGATGGAGGGTGTGCAAGAAACTTCCAGGATTTATAAACTTTTAGCCAAGGACCTGGTATCACTGGTTGGCATAAGAGGGTGACCGGAGAAATTATTGCAGACCCGAAAGAAGTGCTGGGGGAACTCCTTGGAGCACACTTTCCAGGGTGTACAATAATGGATGGCAGTGGGGGGGGGGCACTTTTACAGAATAATTGTGCCGGACCCGCTGCTAAAGCTAACGACTGGAATCTAGCCAGTCGGACAGAGACACATGAACGGATTAATTGGGCTGTAGGAACATTTGATCCATTCAAATCTCCTGGAGGAGACGGGATCAGAAAAGTCTGTCTCCAGAAAAATGTAAATAACTTGGTGACGCTGCTCTGTAAGTTGTACAGGGCGAGCTTAGCTACTGGTTATATTCAGCGATCCTGGAGGATGACCAGGGTTGTGTTCATACCGAAACCAGGAAAGGTAAGTTACACTGACATGTAAGTTCTCCAACTTCCCAAAGTATAAAATAATATAGAATAGGACCATAAGTCAATTTTAATTCGAGAGAGCATTTTATTTTTTGAATTTAATTTAATTTATATTGCAAATGTTTTTTAGAAAGAGAGCTTAA
>JAGFPH010000008.1:229504-256876 GCA_018207615.1 Philaenus spumarius
CATTGAAATTAGGCTGTCGGTAGTTAACAAGGCCTCTAACCTAACCCGGCGATTAGCGAATGCGTATTACGGGGCGGGGTGAATTAAATAAAGGGCGCAGTATGCGTTACACACAGGAGCAGGAATCTGTGGTGGGGATCCAGGGCAGGAGTGCATCTTTCCTATGGGGATCTACCCAACAGTATTCCAAACATAAGTAGCAGCTTTATTAGAATGTGCCAGGGAAAACATCAGACTCGGACACATCAATAAAGAAAGCTGTATATATTCAGACAGCCAGGCAGCTTTGAAAGCTCTGAGCTCGTTCGGTCTAAGCTGATCTGGGAATGCGTCAATTCATGATTCAGCTGGCAGGTCTCAGCAGAGTTACACTCTGCTGGGTTCCAGAGCACGTTGGAATAGATGGGAACGAATGTGCAGATAAGCTGGCAAACAAGGCATCAGCGACTGAATTCATAGGACCTGAACCGTTCTGTGGAATAGTAAAGGCAACAGCTATGCAGGCTGTCGCCGAGTGGGCAAAACTAGAACATAGAAGAAGGTGGAAGAGCATCCCAGGCTTGAGGATGAGCAAGCTTTCACTTTTAGCTCCATCTAGGCAGACTGCATCTGACATCCTATCATTTAGCAGGTGCAGTGTATAAAGAAAGTAGTAGCCCTAATTACAGGGCACGGCCACCTTAGGAAACATATGCTAAGGATGGGCATATTCACCGGGGACCATAAATGCAGAAAATGTGGACTGCAGGAGGAAACTGCTGAACCTCTGATTTTTGAGTGTGAGAGACTTGAACAGGTAAGTTACGAAACCTTTGGGAAAATGCCCAAAGGCCAAACCATCCCCGAGGAGAACATTGTCAAAAGGATCTTCTATGTTCATCGAGCTTATGGATCTCGACAAGGATAACTAGGGGTCTTCACATCCTTAAGGTGAGAGCGCAATAATCCCGAGAGGCTGAAGTGCATAAGGTGTTTGGACAGCCCACAAATGAAATGATATGAATGAAGCAGGTGTGTTAATTGCCGGGACTGGTTTGTATTGTACACACGAGCATGAGCTTAATCCCCATCCCAGTATCTCTTGAGTCCCACTAAACAGGTCTAGGTTGAGTCAGTTTTGTTTGTACCGTGCAGGAAGTTAGACACACTTTTGTTTTGTGATACAGTTGTTCTGTTTAACCCGTTACTTCCCAAATCATTTTTGTTTAATCATTTTTATTTCCGTTAATATTTACTTTATTATCACTTATTAACTATAGTTATACTATAAAATATTACAGCTCGTCGACAGTGGGGCGGTTTTAATAAGTCCTAGAAATGATAAAAAATAATATTATTGAATTATTATTATATATATATATATTATAATATTATTATTAAATATTATTGTATTATTAAATGTTCTAATACAACAACAAATGCTAAATGTTGCTATTTCAAGAAAAATTATTATAAAAAATCACAAAAAATGTTACTACAGGTTTATTTCATTAGGGAGTGTGGAAGGATTCTGCACAAAGCACATTTTCCCCAACTTGGCATGCCTTGCGTTTTTCCTGGTGGCCTAGAAACACAACAGGCAGCGAACTTGCTTCTCAACTGTTTTAAGACGATGGTCTTTACCAGTGTAACAAATTTCAGGCAAAACCCTATTAGATACTTTCATGATTGGTCTTCCTGAAAAGGGCCGATGGCTAGCACAAGTTTGCAAGTGAGGACAACGTATCGTGTATTGTAGTAGATCTAGTTTTTCTTCAACCCCTTTAGGCGTCATTCGATACAACAACCAAGCATTGTTCATACTAACATTTAAGACATATGCAATCTTTGGCCACTTCTTGCTACGAATATTTATACGGCAGGTAGCAATATTCTTGTCTAATCTGTCCCTCCAGCTCATATTAAAATTATACCAACTAACACAGTTTAGCTGTGGAACTAAAATATATTTCTTTTGGCTACTAAACCTACGTTTTGCTTGACCAATGTTTCGTTGCTGTCGATGCTATCGTAAAAACAGTGTTGTCCAAATATCTGACAAGTGTTATGTTCGAGTCTGTGTTGGTGATTTGGTGAAAAGTTCCTGATTTTTTTTTTAGATCTTGCTCTTGATAAAAAGGGGCGCTATCAACTCTCTCTTTTCTTATTGCTTGAGCCTCCCATACCGAATTCTGAAATATGGCACCATAGACTCATCAATGGAAAGATAATCATCACCTGAGAAGTACCTAAGCTATCACTCGTTCTACATGCACATAACTGTGCAAACTTTGAAAAACTTGCCATCTTTATCAATCTTTGAATTTTCACAGAAACAAATATATCTTAGAAATCTTCGAATCGATTAAGTGATGTTGCACGTGAAACTGCCTCGTGGTGTGTGTACTCTGCCGTTTCCCAGTACATTCTGATGTACTGAGATCTGATGTACAGAATCCATAGGAGAAAGAAAAGTTAGGGGTACGAAAAACTAAGTGTAGCACTTCATCAATAGGTTTAGAATGCAACGGGAGAAAGGAACACCTATTATAAGACATACATACTAAAAGAGAAAGCTTTAAAATTTTATAATGAGTTTAAAGAAGCTTTGGGAGCCTGGATTCACTGCAAGCACTGGGTGGTCAGACAGATGGAAACAACATTATGGAGTAAAACAGTTGAGCCTCTGTGTTGAAAAATTGTCGGCAAACCCAAATAGCGTATCAATTTCAAACTCTGGTTGATCAAGAAGGACGGAGAACATATATACAATTATGACAAAACAGGCCTAAATTTCTGAATGCTAACAACCAAAAGCTTAGTGCTCAAAAAAGAAAAGACTACAGTGGGTTATAAAAAAGTAAAGAAAGAGTTAACGTTTTGGCCTGCAGCAACGCAACGGGTACGCACAAATTAAATCAAAAAAACACTGAGCATTCAAAAATGTTAAGATGAGAGGTGATAGTTTTGATTTACCTGTTTGGTACAACAATCAATCTAATACTTGGATGTCGGAGGGTATTTTCAGTGAGAGGTTCCACAAACAGTTTGTTCCTGAAGTTGATAAAAACTTAAAATCAAAACATCTTCCTAGGAAAGCACTTCTGATTCTTGATAATGTAACAACTCACTCAAGTGTAGACGTTATTCAAGACAAAGGAGTTACCTCCTTGTGCCAGCCTATGGACCAAAGGGTTTTGGTAACGTTAAAGAATTTGCATAAAAAGAAACATCTTTCATTGTATGTGAGGTTCAATGTTCGGTTAAGAGATAGCACGGGTGTATCTAGATGTGAAAGGTCAGTCAAGTAGAGCAGAATTAATATTAGTAACTACAGAGTACAGAAGGTTGTTACATTTCGACACACCCAAAGTCCACAAAGTGTCGGACTATCGAAGTTTTACTGTAGGCCTAGTACTAACTTAGTCACAATAGAAGCCTAGAACAGTATAAGCCAAAATAAACAGTACTTTAATTTTTAGGTGATGTTAAATTGTGTTATTCATGATTGCTTATTTTCAAGCAAAATCACATATTATATGTGCATCCTATTATTTTTAATACAAAGCTAGTAGCTTTCAGGACCAATATAAAACATCTTTCTAATTTTTCAACTTGTTTTTGTTAACTACCCAATTGTTTGACTATGCAGTTCTAGGACTCTAGTCCTGGTTTTTTTTGTTAATTTTTAGCTTAGGCAGGCTTAGATATCTAAGTTTATATTTGCTATTTAGATTTTAAGTCTGACATAATTTTATGTTTTCACCTGATAACTAAAATTTATAATACTCTCGAAACATTGTATTTTTTAACTTAATTGTTACATGCAAATATGAGACAAAATTTTTTTGTAAAATGTGAACAATGGATCAACAGCCAATATTTTGTTCAAAAGTAATAAAAATATCTATATAGTTTAAAACGATGTCTACCAAAACAAGCACTCAAATATTTAATGAACTATGGATAACTTAATTAAATATGAACTCGATAAAATTTAAAAAATGTCTAGTGAAATTCTTTATAACTGCAACCCCGTAACATAATTTTAATCTATACTATCCTGACTCACCTTATCAACAATTAGCGCAAAGTGAACAGCTACGGTGCAGCTCCGAACATTTGTATATTGTTCTGATTTGTGAATAAGAACTGATATTTTTTTGGAACGAATCTTGCTTGCTCTGTACCCAAACACGAACAACATAGAGTCGATAACATTACTCTTTCCACTACCATTCGGGCCAATAATGCAGGTAAAACTCTGAAAATCAAAAATAAAGTCAAATAAAAGTTTTTTTATTAATGGCCTGAGTGTACCTGTTCAAATTCAAAAACATTGTTTTTTTTTTAATTACATAAATTATTTAAAGTAATATTGATACAGTAGGACAGACTGGAGTATATTCGTTTAACGCTCTATGGAAGCAATGAATGTCAACCGTACCCTGCGCCATGGAATATAGGAGCTGCCCACTAATCAGCATCAAACCGACAACCTCCAAAAAAAACAAAGTCAGACCACCAGAAATGTACAACGAACATTCTCCTGTGATATATCATTATATTCGCAAACTAAGAAGTTGTTTAAAAATCCTTAATTTTACGTTACATTTTCTTATATTTTGAAACATGGCAAGGATTCATTCAAATCTTCTTAGATTTTCCTTACATCTTTGGATGTTACTGCTTGGGACATTAATTTATTTTTTGAGACTGGTTTATGTGGTTGTAGTACTGAGTCTCGTATTTCTGACATAGGGCAAGTTTCAAAAATGTTCTGTTTCCTTTGTAACCAGCAAGAGGTTCATTAGTCATTATGTAAGCCAACATATCAGTATTGCCAATCTCTTCATATGAAAAATCGCTGACAGCAGGACGTTTAATAAATTACATTGGTTAACAGACCCCCAGCTTTCACAAATAGCTTCTGACACTGGGGTACTTATAAAAAAATAGGAGTTATAGAACGATTATGCCCATCGTCTGTCTCCATGTTCGTCGTTGAAGTACTTGGCCTAGACTCGCCGATTAGGCCTACATCGATCACAACTTCACCAATTTCTTCTATTTCCCGCGGACCCGTCGTTAAATAATTAATTTTTTTTATTACTGTGCTGGTGGCAGATTGTACTGAACTGGATTACCCGGATGCTGTCTCAAATAATGAGTTTAAAGATTTTCTTAAAATAATTTTTCTGAGCAAACTGTGCAAACAACAAGCTATCCAGAGGCAGCCATGTTCTCAATGTTTTCAAGACACGCTTCACGCATCAATAGCAATCCACATCTTGGTGGGCTAATCGACTATTTAAACTAAACGTCTATTCAGCTAGTCCCTTATGTAGTCGATTAAAAACCATAGACATAATGATAGTCAGAATGTCATTTGAAATGGACCGACTAGAGAAACAGATCGACTAGTGTACAAATGATAAGTATTTATGGCTAGTACAGAGATGATAAAATAGTAATACTTGTACTAGTCATGAAGATCGAGTTAACATTTTCGTTTATGATAGGGATGGGTTGATAACAAATTTTTCGATTTCCGATTCTCGATTCCTATCAACAAAAAACAACCAGTAATTCAACTAATTATTTGTAATAAATTCAATCTAAGCATATGTCCGTGAAAAGAATTTATGCACGAATACAATTTGTGCCAACTTTATGAACTACCATTGTTGAAATATTATTTAAAATACAATGACAAATAATGTCCGCAAAATAATACGATGTCCGAATATTATTAGCGCTAATTTTATAAAAACGCCGGCATTAAAACACAATTTAATATGCAACAGTGTATGTCCGTGAAAATCCTACTCCCAAGAATTTGGTCTTGTTTCTATCAAATACAAGTGGTAAAACTTAAAAACAACGGTTAAGATCCATGAAAATTTTATTTAGACGACACTTGTAAAATTCTAAAAAAGTGGAAATTAAATATTGCTATTGCGGGAACAAATAACAAGTAAAACAAAGGCACTTCGTTGGGACTCCCACAAAAAACATAAATCACGGTTAACGTAAATCCTGAAAATGTCAAAAATGTATTACCCGAACTAGTAGAATTATTATATTTTTATAAAATTCTAAAAAAGTGGAAATTAAATATTGCTATTTGCGGGAACAAATAACGAGTAAAACAAAGGCACTTCGTTGGGACTTCCACAAAAAACATAAATCACGGTTAACGTAAATCCTGAACATGTCAAAAATGTATTACCCGAACTAGTAGAATTAATATATTTTTAGGTACCGATCTATAAAATTTGTAACTTTTTGTCACAATAGACACACTAATTCTATAGAGACGATAAGAAACGAACAAATAAGTGTTTGACCTTGAGCCTATTTTATCTTCCTGTGTACAAATAACTAAGACCTACGCATGAATACAAACAAAACAAGAAGTGTTTACTTAACAAAGGAAACAATTGCCTCATTTTTTTATTTTTGGAGCGTGTCTAGAGGTGCCGCAGGAATGATAAAATTTCGTAAAAACACGGTTTTTGCAGCTTTTTTGAAAAGTATTTATAAAATTGAGAGTACAACAAAAATGTTTAATGTGGCGTCTCAATATGAACTGAAATATAATAAAAGTTTATAATTGAATTGAAATATGGGAATAGGCCTATGAGTCATCGATGGAACAGGTGTGTAAGGAGTGGAGGCCGGGGTGGGAGTGAGGGGAAGGGACTGGCACCACTAGAGGCGGAGTTTTGTTTGTGCAGGCATCAGTCGCTCTGATGAGTAGTTGGTGGGTGGCTGCACCTATTGTGTAATAGAGTATCGTAATTCAGTATTTTGTTTGTTTCTGCAGTGCATTACTTTTTTGTTGTGGGCTAAATAAAATGGCTCATTCTAAACCAGTGAAGACGAGACAAATGTCGGAATGCCCTATTTTTGGAAGATTTAGTGATTTTTGTGGTGTTGTACTACCTACGTACGAAAATGTAATGAGGTGCTACTGCTTTATTAGACATAACCTCAAAGTTTCGTCAGGCAAGGATCCTGCTGTAAGTGAAATTTCTGACACTTTAATTCCTCAAATTTAACTGATCTGGTCTAGAGCATCTATTCCCGTTGTTTCTACCCTTAGAATTTCACAGATGGTAAAAGTTTATCATACCAAATACAGGAACTTGTTAAAGTAAAAAATTAGGCAAGGGTAAGATAAGTTTGACTCGAACCTTGCAAAATTTAAAGAAGAAGCTGGACGATTATTTGATATAGCTGCCAGCAACTGACAAAACTTTGATATTTGTAGTTGTATAAAAGAAAAAAAGTACCAGTTTTGGAACAAGAGTTTCTGAAAGATCAACGGTCGACTAGGAAAATGATTATGAGTAGCGTTGATAGATTACCACAAGCGCTATGAAGAAAAGAGAAGAGAGAAAAAGTAGAGAACTTTAGAGAATAGTAAAATTTAGTCAAGAACAAGCAAAAAAACACTTTTTTTTTTTTTTTTTTTTTGAATCAATCATCAACCGGTGTCTACAAGTTATTATGCAATGATTGTCCTAGTTTCTACATAGGACAAACTGGACGTCCCTTTAACATTAGGTACAAAGAACATTTGCCACCTAGCAACCTTAGAGTTATCAAATCTACTTATGCCGAACATCTTATCAATAACCTCCATTCATATACTGATATTACTACTAATATGAGTATATTACATAAATGTAAGAAGGGAAATACTCTAAACGCGTTAGAGGAATTCGAAATCTACAAAGGTTTAAAAGCTGAACCTAATAACATATTGAATGATCAGCTGTCATTTAAGTCAAACCTATTGTATGATACGCTAATCACAAGACAAGGGAGGGGGACACGGTCCAATAATCGTTGCATAACCTAACTTCAGTCAGTACCATCTTAAACAACTGATGCGGTGTGCACACCAATGTTCGTATAAAAAAGTGCGTGTTTTGACTCTAACGATCTCCACACGGAGTGAAATATATGTGTGTTTTTGTGTTCTTGTGTATGTGATATATTTATAAAAACCTGATGATGGGTATTTCATGCCCGAAATTGCAATTGTTTTATTGAGAGAGAAAACAAAAAGGATCAACAGACGTGAGTACTCACATTCAATATAATATAAAAAACACTAGTGTATCAGAAACGGGAATTGACAAAAATGACAGCGAGGAAGGGGAAATACTTTTGGTTTGTGAATAACAGCACAAGAGTTAAGCCAACCTTTGAATTTACAAGAAGATCTAAATCTACCAAGCCCTTCCAAACGCCAAAAAAGAGAAAAAGATGGAATGTGTATTAATCTGCTATCTGTTGCTTCCATCTGTGACCGTACGGGAGTGTCAGACATAGCTGCTGCAGCTATAGCTAATGCTGCGTTATCACGGAGGAAGATGAAACCAAAGTGATAGACAGAATGAAAATTAGATGTGAAAGGTAAAAAAATATAAGAGATCTCTAGAACAATAGTCTTCATGGTCAGATAACCGAAAATAGAGGGTTTTTTTTATGGAAGAAAAGACAAAAAAAAATTTCAAGAAAAGAAAGGAAGTAATTTTTATAAAAAAGTTATTACAGAAGAACATGTTTCACTAATAGAGGAACCCAACTCTAAGATTTTAGGGCACGTAACACCCAAATCCGGCACTGGAAAAGACATAGCGAACAGTGTAATGGAGTTTCTGGAAAATAGAGAACACCACAAACAACTTTTCAACTTTACTGCTATTGGGTGTGATGGAACTGTTGTAAATACCGGACATAATAATGGTGTGATTTCTTTGATTGAAAATGGAATCGGAAGACCATTGCAATGATTAGTTTGTCTGTTCTATGGAAACGAGTTACCATTGCAACATCTTTTTTGCCATTTAGATGGTAAAACAAAGGGACCAAATGAGTTTAAAGACCTGTGAAATAGGCCAACAGCTTGAACACTGTGCTGATCTCCCTGTGGTTACTTTCTCACCAATTGAAAATAACCTTCCTGTTTTGGATAACACAAACGATTTAAGTACAGACCAGAAGTACTTATGGGAAATGTGTATCGCGGTGTCAAGTGGAAATTGCTCTCTCTCAAGATCTATCTTTGAAGAACCCTGGAAAACTTGCTCACTCTAGGTGGCTTACATTAACAAACCGTATACTTAGATTGTATGTGGCAACTGAAAGCCTTAAGTCTTTGGATGAGTACATTGTGAAAGTGTATGCACCTGTATGGTTTAATATTAAGTTGAATCCTTCATGTACCAATGGCTCCAAACATCTGTTTAAGCTAATTTCATATTCACACTATCTCTCTGATGATTTGAAGAAGGTTATAGATCCAGTTATTCAAAGGAATGGGCATTTTGCTGCTGCAGAAAAGCTCCTTTTATCTATGCTATATGACAAGCGCAAAACTGTAAGAGAACTCGGCTTACGGTGCATTTTAAAAGCAAGAACGGAAAGTAGTGACGGAGTCAGGAAGTTTAAAATTCGACAGATAAACTTTAACTCACAGGATTGCATCGACATGATTTCATGGGCTGAAAACGACATAACTGAACCCCTTTGGTAAAATATGTTTCCTGTGATTCTCTGAAAGGCTTTATAAAGCAGACATCTGAAGCTCAACCAAGTAAAGAGGACCCGCTTATTGACTTTCCCAGGTTTCCTTGTCATACTCAAGTTGTGCAGAGAGCTGTAAAATTGGTGACTGAATCTGCTCAAAGTGTATATGGTTCAACAGCAAGAGAAGGATTTATCAGAGCAAAAATTGATTCACGTAAAAATATGCCAAATTTGATACAAAGAAACGATTTAAAATGTCTATGAATTAAAACAAATATTTTGAAGCTTTACCATTCGTAATCATAAAAAATGTTTGTGAAGTAACTAATAACATATTTAAAAATGTATTTTGATGGGATTATATGTTTTACTTAATAAAGATGTATGTATTTAGTTTGAAAATATTTAATTTCAACCATAATACTCTTAAACAATAATGTTAAAAATATAGCACAAATTTCAAAATAATCAAAAATTCAATTTTTTTTCTAAATGAAAAAATATTTTTTTTAAGTTATATTTTGAATTTAATATTTTTTTACGACTTCTAGTGCTTGTATAAGTAGGCCTATTTACAAACATATTTTTTTACAATATATGCACTAGAAAACCATTTCAAAAAAAATTTAAAGTTTGTGATTTTGCTATTTTTCTATATTTTCTATAAACTTTAAGTCCTTTGCGGCACCTCAAGATGTTGCAGTATAGCAAAAAATATTTAAATAAATAAAAATAAAATTTTAAAAAGGGAATTTTCGTTCCACCCTAATGTACCCCTATGCAGCGCAGTTTTAGTCTTTGTTTTTGAGTGATAATTTTGCTAAATAAAAGGTAGCAAACAAACCACCTATTCCAAACAGGCACACAACATATTCACTTCTGGCCAAAACTAAAATCTAATAAACTCTATCTCTGCAAATTACAATAATAAATAACACAAAAATTAGATAAAATATACTTAAAAACGAGAAGAAATTGTTACCTTAAATGTTCTAATTATTCTACATTTTGTCAACTATTAAAGTTGCTTTAAAAATGTAATGTTTGGGACAGTTCTAAAAAACATTTAACACTAAAATTACCTTTTCAAATGGTCCAAGGACAGTCTTCTTAGCGTAACTTTTAAAGAATTCATTTTCAATGTGAGTAATAATCAAACGCGGGCCTATAGACTCAACAGAACATTGCGCTGGTGCAGCTGGAGGAATGTAGATACCACCAACATGAACACCACCTTCTTCTTCATAATACTCATGATCGGATCCATCTTCATCAGGGTCCACCTCCATGTCTTCTACTGGGGGAGGAGCACTGGCTTTCTCCTTCCCTTTCTTTTCATTCTTCTTTCGTTTATCCATCTAAACAAATAAAACAATAAAAATGAATTGTGCCGATAACTTTTAAAGAAGTTAAATTTATATTTTTAACCAATAGATTACGTTGATAATAAGCCTAGGCCTATATCAAATTGTTCAATGTTTTAGTTTGATTTCTTAAATACCATTTTCAATTTTAGAGAAAATTTTAAATTAGTACCTTATATTATAAATTAAAACGTTGAAACAAACCTTTTGTCTTACTTAAATTTTAAGCCCCTTTAGGTCATCATTAATGGATTACTTTAGGCTAAAAAGTACAATAAAATTGTTGCAAGTTATTTCAAACTGCCTTCTAAATAAAGCTCTAAATATTTAACCCTCTTAGAAGTTTAACTCTGCCTTTATTTTAGCAATATAACCTTAAGTTGCACAATTTAAAAGGACTACTTACAGCAATTTACTAAATAATTAACAGTCACTAATTTATTTATATAAAAGCTTTCTTGATGTGTCATTGCAGTCGAATATATTAACTAGCAAGTTATCAAATTCTTATATTTTCTGCAGTATTAATGTTAGCAAATATAACAGTAGGATAAACAAGAAACATATGGTTTTAAGTTAACTGTCTTTAAATATCGTCTGAAAATAAATTTGCACTTCACAAGCAAACATGGCATCTCCGTTTCCAACCAGTAACCTTAGATCAAAGAATCAGCATAAAATATTATCTTTAATGAAGGGAGATATTACAAATAAAATTAACACTTAGCTAGAAAATAGATCTACTGTAAAAGAGGAGATTTGTGAAAATGTCAACTCTCCAGAATTTTGACACGGAAGTAGAGGCTAAATGAGTGTCCCCCTCTAATCTACAATACCAACCTAAAATAACAAAATCTGAACAAAACTAATTTACCAATTACGTTAGTTAACTTTTCTATAAGAGTCTTACAAAATTGTGTACACAGAGGGCTTGTACAGTAATTTCAGCTTTATCTCATTGTATTCCTACTTTTTTTAAATTAGGTAAATGTTTTTCACCTTGAAAATAAATAACAATCTGGAACTAATTGGTGTGTTCTTCCCAACTCTAAACCTTGTAGCCTCTAGGAGGAACAATAAGTGATTACCTTGAGACATTTCATTAGATTTCGGAATGAGCAACTGATTTCTTGTATTGGTAGAAAAAAATTGCTGTTACTTTGCATTTTAAAATATAACAAGATGTATATAAGGGCATGTCCATGAGAATAAGGACAAAGTTTGAAAAAATCAAATTTTTATTTAAGTAGCCTATAGCTTAATGTGTTTTTAGAGAGATATTATGTTGGTCAATCTTGGCAGTCCTGAATTTTTGGAGAAAAATAAGAGATTTGTTGCTTTTTCACTACTGACTCGACAGTATTTAAGTTAGCATTGTATTAAGGTATCAATCTCCTAGTAGTTAATATCATTTACATCAAGTAATATTCACAATAACAAGTGCACCAGCAAAATCAGTAGTATTTAAGGTAACAAAAGAATCAGTTATTTTATTCTGAACTTTAAACACAGTTCTTTTAATTCACTTACAAACTAATTTCAACACACAGTAACATGAGTTACCAGATTTTCACAATTTTTACTCTGTCTCAAGCAAATATAACTTTACACAGGTAAAAAATTTCTTTCACAAATAATTTTATCATGCAAATTTTCATAATTTAATTTGTTTTTTGTTTCTCCACACATTTTTGAGTGTTTTATCATTAGTTTTTGGTAACGTGAGTACCTATAACTTACACAACATCTCAAATGAAAGCAATTTCATACTTACTGATAAATAGAAAATGAAAGTATTAGAACCAATTATATGAAATTTTATGAAAAAATATTTCAATATCATTAATAAAATTTTAATAAGTTTAAAATTACATAATTTTTATTAATTTAAAAAACTACCTTTCAAAAGTGTAACGTGAGTTACCATAATTTATCCTTAACATAAGTTATACAGATATTATTAAATTTAAACAAAATTTAAGGGTACTCCAAGACCTAACTTGTACCTTTAATAAGTGCTCTTTAATTATCTTAAATTTCCCAATTATTTGTTTGCTTTACCTCCAGAAAGACATGCACAAGAGTATTTTAGCGCACATATATCATCCCACATATCAAAGGCAACATAGCTGTCATGCAAACCTCAACAGGAAATTCAAAATTACAATTTTAAACAGCCACAAATGTCTTTATTCACTGTAAGTATTTGTTGCCATGGCAAGCAAACACCATAGACATATTTATCAGACAATCTGGATCACACTAAAGAAACCATTGTAACTTATTTACCTAAAATACTAGATAACATTCCAGATTGTGTAAGAAAAATTCGAATTTGGTCAGATGGGCCAACCTCCTAATTTAAAAACAAGTACATAGTTGCTAGTCTCAAAACTTTGCCAAAAAAATATAGAAAGAAAATAGTGTAGACCTATTTTGCCACAAGTCATGGCAGCGCCCTGTTGATGGCATTGGAGGTTCACTTCAAACGGCTGGTATGTCAAGGAGTATTAAGTCATTGTAAGGACATCGTACAAAATACAGAAGACTTTGCAAAAGTAGAAGAACGGGTATCTGCAGTAAATACTAAGCTTGTACTCCTGGAAAATATGGTTGAAACAAGGAAAACTTTGGATACGGAATCACTTTTTGAAAATTCCGATCTCGTTCCTGGAATTTCCAGGATTCATGCTATGTTTTGGAAAAAGAGTATGTTTAAAACATTTCCTTTAACCAAAAAAATGGGGACTAATGATATCTAACCCTGAAAAAAACAGAATGTCAGCCTTCAACCAGCCTCAAACAAGTTAGACAGCAAATTTATAATCTTGTGTACAGTGACGACTCTGATCCCGATGACCCTGAAGATTTAAATGATGAACTAATGGAAAAGCAGAAAATCACACAGGGATATTTTGGTCTTGTCAAATTTTCCAGAGGTAAAAACTCTTCCAATACTTTCAAGTATGCTGCTGTTTGCCAAAGCGATATAGATGAGTTGGGTGATGTAGAAGTAATGTTTTTGAAACATGTCAAAAACCGCCGTGTTTTTAAGACTGATGAAACTGATGTTACTTTTGTCAAACTAGATCAAATTTGCAATGTTTTACCTGCCCCCTGAAATAAAAGCTAAAGGTGATTTTTTTATTATCATTTTCAGCAAAATATAAATGTAAGGGAACTACTATCCGTTAAAAATGTAAGCATTGTTGTAACAAAATGTTGTCATTTAGAAATGAGATGCTGCTGAACACCTTCTAAAAGTATATTTTTAGTCGTTGCATAATTGTGAAGAATTTAAATTCTAACTAATAGGCTAAGGAAAGTTCTTTCCTAATTTTAGGTCTTTGAAGTCTTGGTAAAAAATGTGTAAATTTTAAGTACATTTCTTAAACTCAAGTATAAAGTTTTATAAAATGGTACTGTACAAATTTATTTTTATTATACACATTAAGTTTTATCCTTATTTATTTCTTATCAAACAAAACAAAGTGAATTAATTAATTTACATTAATAAGTATGTTTTTTTTACCACAGACATAATGTAGCGTGAGTTACCAACATCGATGAGCTAAAAAATGTATATTAAATTTGTTTCAGTTGCTATTAATTTGAAAGTTTGATGTTAAATGTTGAAGTGCTTAAGGATCTTTTAAAGATATTTATACTATGAATAGGACAAAATTTATATTCAGTTAAAACAATAAACAAAATTGTCATGTCCAATTTTCGTAGCGTGAGTTGCCGAGATTGTAAATCTAGTAGATATTAAATCAGTTGTTATATTTTAAAAAAAAAGGTACACAACAAAAATCTAATTTTTAAAACAAGCATGAAGCATATTTTTTTAATTTCTTCTTTTTTTTTTTATTTGTGTTATTTAAAAATGAAGTAGCTTCTCCAAACAGAATGGAAGTGTAACGTGAGTTACCATGGACATGCCCATAAAAGGAATTGGAAACTTCATGGGGTACAAAATTGGAAACTTTAGGGGGTACAATTTACATTACACGCCCACAATGTTAACAGCTTACTATGGGCTTATCATCCTCACTTGAACTATGGAATCATAGTATGAGGTGATTGTTTATTTCAACAAGTGAAAAGCCTTGTTTAACAAAAAAAAATCAGTATGGCTTGTAGCATATACACATATAAATCATTTTTGGTCATGTAGAAGGGTCAAAGTCACAAAATGGGACAATTTCAAAAAAAATTAAATTAAAATTAAGTATTTGATTTTATATAAATAAATAGCATATTAGGTAAATAACATGTTCAGGAACCTTATCTCATATGTAGCTGAGCTAAATTCTATGAATTTCTATTTTTTTATGGACTTTTAGTGTACCGAAGCATTAATGGATACAAATCGGTCACGCTTGCTTAATCGGCAAAATATTACTTTGAGATAGCTTAAAAGTATAATTAATAATATCTAATATACCCAATAACATTCATTTAATAATTCTGTATAAAAAATATACAATCAGATTTTGAATCAAACATATACTGCCGTATTCGTGTGTGTGACCGATTTGTGTGGCCGTGACCGGGTAGTAGCGATCGTGACCGAATGGTATCGATCGTGACCGCGCGGCAGCGATCGTTAACACGCGGTAGCGATCGAGGCCGTTTTGATAATAATTTAAATTTGTAATTAGAAAATGCTGGAAGACAAGTAAAATAGTTGTTTTTATAATTAAAACAAACAATGGTTAGGGTAAGCAGCTTTTAGTGTTGAAATAAACAAAGCAACCGAAAAATCATAACAAAGTACTGATTGGCTATAATAATGTAATATTTAAAAAAACAAAGTAACTTCTTGAGTTAATATGTATAACAACACAATCTTTAATAGCAAAATCTTTAATAATTCCAGATATAACACAAACAAAGGATATATAATTACTAAAAGTGGTAAATAAACAAAACGGTCACATAATACCATGGCGGTCACGCTACCGATTTGCACGTGACCGCTTTGTAATTTTCAAGTAAAACTCGGTGAATTAGCATTAATAGAAACATAGGTTTGTCATATTGAGTTTAGGATAAAGACAACGAATACCAACTAATAATATAACTAGGCACGTTGGTTACTGCAACATTTTAATATACACTTAAAATATTTACGTGACCGTTTTGTCATGCAATTAAGGTACTATTATTAGTTTCCTTAAATTTAGGTGATTTTTCGAAGAATTTAACAAATTGAAATTATTTCAACTAAGCCAGCAGTTGAAGTTCACTAATAAACTTCCAACAGACTACTGATCGCGTCAATTCTATCGCGATCGATAACGTAAAGGCAGGTTTATAATTTAGTCGGTCTTTGTATAGCTGTTTCAAGGACAAGTGTTGAATAAGAAAAAAAACATAGTTATCTTGTCCTCTGCTCGAATATTGTTTATGTATTAGTCATCACATAACCTAAACGTTTATTCGATGCCGTTTTTGCCGTGATTATCGATCTCCTTGTTTGTTTATTTGACATTCAATATTTAAGATAGCTGGTCAAGGACAGTGACCGATTTGTATTTCTTAGAAAGGAAATATATTTTAGTCACTAAAAATAGTAACTTTTTATTATGCAATTTGTCTAGTGAGAAGGAAAAAAGTGTTTCAAAAATATAAACATTTTCATTTTCGTCATATTTTTTTTTTTTAATGACTGAAATTGTCCCGTTTTGTGACTTTGACCCAGAAATGCTTTTCGGGAGCTATGAGTATTGACACTTCATAGTATGTAGGCTATATTTTTTAAGTAATATTGTACATTAAATACGGTATAAGTGTCAGACCACGCTGAATAAGGATGTACATGACTACATGGTACCCGATTCAGAAGCTATTTGACTAAGCCAACACAGGCTCAGTAAGCACAAAAAGCTACCATCACAAGTTGGTGTGCCACTAGTAAATAAATTACCAGAAAGCTTGAAAAATATTCAAAATTATAACATATTTAAAAAAATCCTTAGACGATTTTTATTATCTGAATCTTTTACTCGGTGGAGGAGTTTATCGACCAAGAGTATTCCTGAGTCCTGAGTTATCCTGGTGGTTGAGTGTGAGCATGTGTTGAAGTTGGTAGAGAATAAACTTAAGTAGTTAAATTGATTGTAAAAATTTGATTTGTTTGTAGTAATTATTTGTAAAAGGCTACTTTTTTTACTTTCTCCCCCTATACCATAGTATATGGAGAAAGTATTGTATTCGTCAAAATTTTCGAGTTTGAGTTTTTGGTGGAAATATCCGTTTTGGGTCCCCCTGAACCTAAAAAAGTGGTTTTCGGAGTGATGTCTGTGTGTGTGTCTGTATGTGTGTCTGTGTGTCTGTGTGGATGTTATCAGACCTAGAGCCTAAACTAGTCGTCCAATTTTGATGAAATTTGGTATGGAGGTACTAATCCACGGTATCTCCAGGCGTTTTTTTCATTTTTGTAAATTTTTTATTTTTAAGGGTAATTTTCCCATAAAAACCCTTAAAATAACGGAAAAATCAACTTTTCTCAAAAACGGCTCTAACGATTTTGATTAAAAATTTATAGTTTATTAGGGACCTAAAGTACTATAAACTGTAAAATTTTAATCAAAATCGTTCAAGCCGTTTTTGAGAAAAGTTGGTTTTTCCGTTATTTTAAGGGTTTTTATGGAAAAAATTACTCTTAAAAATAAAAAATTAAGTTCCTATAATGAGGGAGAAAGTACGTATCAGTTTCCTGATATCTCTACATGACGCACGGGAAATTCAGACACTTTATACAATTGTAAATATTACAAAATAATAATTAATTTCTTTTTCTTCATGCAGGTGAAGTGTATTTTTTCCTGCAGATTCCATTCATATGAAGAAAAATAAATTTTTGTGTAATATTTATCAGTTATTACTGGAAATGTGATCGTGATGCACGGGACTCGGTGAAAATGCTGAGTTTCCTAAGTAAGTTAAATGTTATTTTTTCTGTGGTAAATTTTGACTTAAAATTTTTTATTTTATTATTTGAAATGTTTTCTATTGCAAAATATTTTTTATTGTTTAAAATATTAATATTTTGATATATTATTAAAAAATATTTTAAAATTGTAATACATCGAGACGCACGGGACAAAAGTTTCCGATTGCTTTGGTTGCTATTTTTTACAAATAATAGACAGTAGTGACCACGATTTAGTAAATATACATTGAAATGAACATGTTAAGCGTGCTTAAAGGTTTTTCATTAATAAATTGAAAAAGTAAATAATGTCAAATGACACAGTTTTATATCTACGACAAATAGTGGAATTATTTGTATATTTTTACATTATTCAGAGAATGATGTTGTTTTGAAATAACATTACTAGTATAATCTATAACTATATCAAAGCCCACTAAAGAATACCGTTGCGAGGTGGCCAATAGGATGGGTGCGCAGCGTTGCCATATCTACTAGCCTCGAACACTCCTGGTATTTACCGCTCGAGGCTTAATCGCACAGTTTAAAGAATTATAAATGCGTTGAGTCAGCCGCAGTCAGTTAGAAGCGTGGGAAGAACGTGACAACATCGCCCTATGGCGATTGAAGCGTTCAAGGTCTCAGTGTACACAAGCCCGTCCCTCAACGGTATTCTTTAGTGGGCTTTGATATAGATAATCCTTCCCTCCATTTTTTATTGTCAAATTTGACAGATTATATTGGAGGAAAAGACTAGTAGCTGAGGTTTCTGACTTTGTTAGTTATCCAGTTACAAGCTAACTGGGACTTGTAAAGTATTTACATCATTTTAATCTTTCAATATGAAAGTTAATTTATCTAATAGTGCTCAACCACTAAGTAAACATAAAAATCCTATGAGTGATGGCTGAAAGATGCAAAAAGTACAGACTGAAACACAGGGAAGAGGTTATGTTGAAAAACAGAGAAAGAATGAGGAAATCAAGAAGCCAATTAAAAGCTACTGTTGATTCTAATGAGAAATTGAAAGAAGAGCTTCAAAGGAAAGAACATGAAAACAAAGAAGAAAACTCAGACAATCTACCTACACCGTTTCTCCAAAAAAGGTAGGCCTATCTTACAAATCACCACAGGGGCTAGGAAAATCAATGAAGGGAGTTATTTTATTTCTAGGGTAAAGTCTATTGTAAGAACCGCATTAATGAGCAAGAAGTCTAATGCCCCCATAGTGCAAAATGCTACCCAGTTTGCAGAAATCGCCAAGAAACTCATGACATCAACAGGATGTAATATGTATCAACAGTTTGGAAATAGGCTATGTAGATAAGATCCCAGGAATACAGAACAAACATATAGTCCAGTGAAGTAAAGGAGAATTCTAATACTTGAACAATGCTCTTGATAAAGAAATAGGGCTAAAAAATACACAAAATATCTTAACAAGAAAACCCGTCTACAACTTGATATATTCGAGTGATGAAGAAGACTTTGAAGAGGTTCCTACTAATTGTGTAGAAGTAAAAACAAAGACACTTTCAGTTGAAAATTTCTTTTTTTTTAAATTGATCCAGGTGCAAGATTTTTTTTTTTTAACGTCATCCTGCTGTTTTGCACTTAAGGCTAATGAAGACGGGACCTACAGTTTTACGTGGAATCCTAACCACAGCCAATGATGTCTGTTAATAAACCATTTAGAAAATTATTCGGGGTCAATGGGAATTGAACCCGGAACTTTTCCATTGATGGTTGCCATGACGATTGATAAAGCTTTGACGCCTTAACAACCACGGCCATCGTGGCTTTTCAGGTGCAAGAAAGAATAAAACGAAGTATAAGTATTTGTGTGTTGCGATGAGTGAAGTTGAAGAAGATGAAGGAGTTTTAGCATTGTGTTTGAAGTGTATGGACAGTTCTCAGAGAGGTTCATTACAGATGAAAATGACATTTCATATGTAGATTTTAATCAAATCTTACAAATATTCTTTCCACCAGAACTCCGATTCTAAAGAGAAAGAATGTTTTATATAAATTTTCTGGTCCAATAGACATTTTTGAAAAAGCTTGAAAATGCACGTAGGCCTACTATAAAGAAACATTTCATAAAGAAGTTTTAGATTAGCCTATATAAACAAAGTTGTTTATAAAAAGCTTTGTTAAATTTTTTCCAAGGCACATGTTATGTTTTGTGTTGTAGGCCTATTAATAACATTTTTTAAACATGAACGTTATTTGAAAAGTACAATGCAAAGTAAGTAGGCCTACAAAGCCTATACAATACTAGTTTATTACACAGTAAATATTTTACATAAAAATATATTTTGAATTTTTATTTAAAGTTAATTTTTACATGATGTATTCTAAGTACACTGTAATGATAAATAAATATGATAAGATCCATCTCAACTTTGTATTTAACTGCACTTATTTACCCTTTTACTTATGTCCTGTGCATCACGTGATGCACAGGACAGATTTTAAAGGCCTTGTAAAACAACACATATTCAAAATAAAAATACAGTTATATTTTTCTCTGATAAACCTAACAAAGTACCTACCTTTGCACTGAAAGTTTAATAATAATAATGCTATTTTTTAACTCAGTAGAAAGAAAAGTAGATGTTTTTTGTGATGCACGGGACACAGTGCTCGAGGTGTGTTGGGAAATTGTACTTTAAAATGACTTCAATAATATAAAACATTAATTTTATGTTATTGGTGAGTTGCTCTAAGACAAGGAACTAAAATAGTTATATAATTTTATGAAAATATTGACCAAAAAATTACATTTAAATTGGAGTTATTTTTCTGGGTCAGTGATGCTTACAAGATTTGTTAAATTTGCAACCATTTTTTTCAAAATATGGTGGAAAAATAATTTTTTTTTTTTACCATAACCATTGAATTTATATATTTTACTATCAAAATACACCCATTATAAGTACTACAACATTATTTTCAAAAATACCATGTCAGTTTCACTCTCTAGAGAATCGCCCTTAAGGGGTTAAAAATGAAAAATGGAAAAAACTGTATAAATACAGGCTATATACATCACTCGGCCTAGGAATAAAGAACATTCATGCAGAAAATCATGACAATCGGTCAAGACGTTTGGCCGTAATCGTGAAACAGACACACCTCCAGACGAAATGCCGAACGGTAATTGTGTTCACTGTCTGGCGAGCGTGTCACTGGTGTCCGACGCCGGCGTAACTTTACTATTCGACCCCCTAGCCTAATATTTTTGCAGACAACGATGTTGTTTTACATTCTACTGTTAAATGTTGAAAACAGGTAAACATACTGTGAATAAACAGGTTAAAGGTTAGAACCTTTTAGGTATTTTTTAAAATTATTTTTGCATTTCTGTTGCCAAAGGTTAGCCTAGGGTCGGATGGCAACAGAAATGCAAAAATAATAATAAAAAAATACCTAAAAGGTTCTAACCTAACCTATTTAGTCACAGTATGTTTACCTGTATTCATAGGTGGGGTCCGTATAATACACAAGTAACTTACCCAATTAGTAAAGGCGGCAAGAATCATTTTAATAAAAGCTATTCGCTGTTTACATAAACAAATATTAATGTATTTCGAGATTTGGTTAGGTTTAGGCTACTTTTTAAACAGACTAAAGGCTAGTCTAGAAAAATAAGTTAAAAGTTAACTTACGATGACATAAAAGCCTATTATATTTCTAATTAAACAACTTGTTAAAAATAGGTTGTCGAACTGTCTAATATAAACACTGCTATCACTCGTAATCAAATTCAGTAGACTTATTAAATCAAAGGTCTTTATACTTTACACTTAGGCCTAGGCCTACCTTGAATCTATTATGACTGCTGTACATTTAAACAAAGTATAGGCAAGTCAAATCAGGTGTAATTGACACTTTAACTAACTTAGACCTAAATTTTACCTTACAACTCTTTTGTGTTAATAATTACAACTGGTCGTGCTGTTTACAGTTATATATGTTAATAACTTGTTTGAACAGGCCTATAGTTAACCTTTTAACAGTAGCCTACACTTAATTTTCAAACATAAAGGTTGTTTTAACTTATCCTTGATCTAAAACACTACATATATGAAAAACTATTTTATCAAATTTATAAAACTAGAATTTAAAAACGGTCTTAATTTGGCGCTGTAAAGTTATTGTATGATTCCCACACAGTAAAACTAGCAAATTGCACATCTATTTTAAGCCCATAAAATGAATAATATCTTGAGTTCTTACCTATGTAATAACTATATATTTATGTTAAAAGAATATCAGTTTATCTTTAACTACAATTTAATGAAATCAATAAACTATAATTAACATTTGGCGCCAAAATAGTTATAGGTTAAATTATAACAGCGTTACGTCAATTCCGAAACTAGAAACGTCTTTGTTTCTTTTTTTTACAGGACGAGGACGAGATAAACACAGATTTTACAGACAACAGATCCGTTATATAAGCTGTTCTAGAATGTTATGACAATCCTAATTTAGTGAGCAGCACGGGTTTTTGGCTTGTTCTTTTGTTGTCGTTATACAACGTTCCCATATTATATAACTTTATAATCGTTAAGTCCTGAATAAATACCTAATCAATTTAAATATAAAGTTTCTTGTTCTGATATTTTAAGTCACTACATTTGCATAAAAATATATAACATCAGATTATTTAGAAATACCATTTAATTAGACTATACTATTATTATTAGTACCAGGAGACCGAGCTAAAGCTCGATTATAAGCAGGGCTATGATTTCAATAATAAATATTGTATTATTGAGTTTTGAGGTTAGGCCTATAACATTAAATAACTAAATAAAGGGTATATTCAACATTAGGCTTACCTGTAATAAAAATACAGTTTAAAGGATTAACCATAATCTCAACGCTATGAATCAGAAGTAAGTCAGGCCTAAATTAAAGTTTAATATTTCAATATCGATTTAGGCCTAGGGCCTAGTTCGCTCACGTCAATAACTATTATTGCAAATTTCCGTGAACATCGTTTAGGTTAGGCCTATAACATTAAACAACTAAATAAAGGGTATGTTTATTTAGCAGAAGTATTCGTTGCCATGGTAACTATAAATAGATACAACATTTAGGCTTACCTCTAATAAAATATACAGTTTAAAAGAAAGCAGATGATTATTGTAATGGCATTGAAAACATTTGCATCAGCTGTGCTTTGTATTGTTTAAAATGGACAAATTTCACTTTTTAATTTAATAAAAAGACGTAGAAAACGAATTTTCCCAGACTGGTGACCATTTTCAATCGATTTCTCGTGGCCAAAAGCCCCATATAAAATGAAAAAATGAAAAATCCTTAGACGGAGATTCCAGATCCATTTAGCAGACAAACAATTATCTCTCGCTTTAGAAGATAAGATTATATCTGTTCAAACTTTTCAAAATCTGAAACTTATTATGCTGAAGAAACACATATTAAGACAAAATACTGCTTTAATACTGTCAAGTCATAAACTTTTACTATATTATAAATTTATTTTCTTCTTTACCAATACCTAATGGTAGTTTTAGTAGCAGGACAGCAGGTATAAGTTACGAATGTATAAAGCCACAATCTGCTTCATTAACCGAAAGCTCCTGAGTGTAGCCGAGCTATACCTGGTCAGGGCGGATACGGGAGGGGGTCATCAAGGTCTCTAGAAAGGAAATGTTACCTCATAGCCTTGATTATACATACGTCCATAATCAAAGCTCATAGTCATGTAAACAAACTCAAACCCCTCGACCCATTCCCTGTCCAGTGACGTCATCTATAGTATAAAAACACCGCGCTACCATGAAAGATGTATGTTTCGTCGTACAAAAATAATCACCTCATTTTTTTAAAAATAGATGTATTAAACTATTTTTGGGGTTGCAGTTTTTTAAATGATACTTAAGTTACACATTTCAACATTTGTAATTGTAAGAATATATCTTAACCTTTTCAAAAACATTATGTTTATGTCATTAATTTGCAATTTACAATAATAACAAAAGTATAATCATACAAATTTTAATTTATATTTTTACTGACTAAAATTTAAAATAAAAAGCTATCTTGGTAATACATTTTAAATCATATAACTAAAAAGCAGTAATTAAAATTGTATTTAATATTTTTTACAGAATAAAAAAGAAAAAAATGCAATCACGATAATACATTTTAATCTATATAAATAAAAGCCAAAACCCACTGACTCACTCATCACGATTTCTCAAAAACTACCAAACAGATTTGAATGAAATTTGGTATGTAGCTTCCTCTAGGGCCATAGGTGTTCACTAAGAAACGATTTGAAAAAAAATCGAAATTTTAGGGGGGGTTTGGGGGACTCAAATTTATTAAAAAATTACTTCTTCAAAACTATTGAACGGATTGGAATGAAATTTGGTATGTAGCTTCTTCTAATGCCATAGGTGCTCCCTAAGAAAGGGTTTGAAAAAATTCGAAATTTTAGGGGGGATTTGGGGGGATCAAAGTTATTAACAAATGACTTCTTCAAAACTACCGAACGGATTGGAATGAAATTTGGTATGTAGCTTCCTCTAGGGCCATAGGTGCTCACTAAGAAAGGGTTTGAAAAAATTCGAAATTTTAGGGGGGTTTGGGGGGATTAAAGTTATTAAAATTTAAGGTTGGAATGGCATCGGGTTTTAATCTCCGGCTTTTAGGAGCGTACCCTAAAAGTTCAGCTTTTAAATCTCGGATAAAATCGTCATCACTAAAATGCACTGAACATATGAAGGCAGAACTAGGATTCCATTTGTCGGCTCGTTTGCATTTCTGTATCCATTGCTTCTGATAAGTAGTATTCTTTGGAAGGCTAAATATGACACAAAAATTAAACACTATAAAGGCTAAATTGAATACACCATTCTAAATACTTATACTTGTCTTTTTGTAAATAAATACTTATAACTAAGTGAATGAACCACAAGTATTTGTTTTACTTGTATTTTAAATAAGTATTCTTTTTACTTACTATTAACATTTATTTTAAAGTACAAAAATAAACTTATCCTCGTAATTACTTCTTTTTGTGTCGGTAAAGAACGTAATTACTTGTACTTGTAAGTAATTTTGTAAGAACTTGTAAGAAATATTTTTTGAATTGCTAAAATAAAATAAAATGAAATAAAATTCTATTGAATAAATCCCGATTTCTAGGAATTGGTTACACACCAATTTGTATACATGTTTTGTTTCGGTAGCATAATTATTTTGATTGTTTTTGTAAACATTATTAATTTGTGAATAACCTAAAATAATTTGTAAATAACAAGCAAAAGATAAATATATCAGAATTAATAAAATAGCATTCTAAAATGTATCTCTCTATGATAGCCTACATATAAATTGTATGGAGTTTATTTAATTGGGTGGCAGTATTTTTATTGAATATGTAGGCCTATATTTAACATTCCTTGCATCAACTGTAAATAAAATATATTAGTATATTTGTTTGTTTTTTTTTTTAACACACTTTGTGTGGGAAGTTCGTGGGGTTTAATAAGCTTCAAGTCACCAGGTGGGCATACTGAACAAAAAGTTATTTTGTACAATTTTAATGCAAAAGATAGCCACAGAAACTACTTTTAAATCAAAATATTAAGACAAAAGAAAATTATAATAACATTTTATATGAGTAAGTGGTATTATATTATTTACTATTACAATAGAAACAAAAAATATCTAGGCCTACCTGTGAAATGATATATCAGTTCTTCCTTCTAGTTTTGCTTTTGCATAATAATATTTGCAAGTTGCAACCGCACAAATGGAACCACCTTTAGGTTTATTAATTGATTTTCTATCCATTGTAGGCCTAAATAATATATTTCTTCTACCTACACTTCTAAAACACTTTATATACACTAATTTAACGCGTATAAACGTAAACGACAGAGCTTTGATAGCTTTGATCACTGTCTAGGTATACTAACAACTACGTCACAGCCCCCACTCCACTTTTTTTGATATTTCCCGAATGAGGTAACCTTTCCTTTCTAGAGACCTAGGGGGTCATAGGGGTCATGACCCCCCCAAATATTTTTTTAATGTTTGATTTAACCCTAAAAGCACCAGACAACACTATATCATCACTATACCAAGCACATGGAAGACAGAAATATTGTATCATCTGATTGTATTGAATATTTCACCCACTAAAAATCATCCAATCTCAATAAAACAAAAACCGTTGGAAACGGAAATGTTTTAAACATTAATTTTTGGATTTAAAAATTGGTTCTAAAACGTATATTTACAAAAATGTAATCATCGTTTTTATTTTAGTTGTCTAAAAAGATGACGCTGCGCGAGAAAGTACAAAACTCGTCGCTTTTTTAAGGCTCATAATCATTAGACATACTTGCTTTGAAAAGAATGTAAGCACTCCTTTTTATTCGTTAAGATTTAAACATTCTAACCCTGATTTCCAATATTTCGTTACTCTTATAGTTTTTTAGATACATGAAATTTTCTGTAAACCCTTATGATTGTACACAGTTTTTCACCCAATGAGTAAGCATATTTTGTAATCTAATTATTATTATCTAGTACAAATCGATATAATTGTACATTGATGTTTATATGGATTTTAGATTAAATTCTATATTTTCGTTTGATATAAGGTAAACCTAATTTTTTAGGCTCCATGGGCTGTAGCTATAGGCTATAGTACTTGTCCGTGAAATATGTATCATTGCGCCGTGTGTCTTAGCTTACGTCTTAGCATTGTCTTACGGATAGGGTTGTTGCGATATCGGGTAGTTTCCGACATTCGATGTTGATATCGATATCAAGTTCTAATATCGATATCACGATATTATCGAAACAAAATACCTATATCGGCAATATCAAATGATATCAATATTTTTTTTTTTTAGTGAGTAAAATATAGACTATTAATATGGTAGGCCTAATTATTTACTTACTTCTGACCAGAGGTTATGATGTATTTTGCAACTACACGTCAAACTAACTCTAAAACTCAATCATTTTCGCGGGATCCAAATATTATAGAAATCAGGAAAAAGAAAACTCTAAACAATACAGCTAAATTTCAGAAATATTGGTAATTGTTTACTTACGTATGGCTAGAGGTTATGTTACATTTTGCTTATGCTTTTTTTTTCTCTCTCTTTGCCTAATATATAGGCGGGCTAGGACGTACCATGCAGCCCTTAAAAATTTCACTAAACTTACTGCTCTAGAAGTATGCGCATTTTCTCATAATATATGAAAAATTTTCTGTTAGTAGAGGTAAAACAAATTATGTAACCTGTCTATTATATTTCCTAATCTGTGTCTGTAAATTGTTAGTTACTAAAAGTGGGATCTTTTTAAGGATTTTGTTAGAAAACTAGGATTTAAAGGATTCTCTTATAGGTGGAGGTTTTTCTTCTCATCAGAGGTCCATCTGAAGATCTGATATACCTAACCCGAAAGGATATGGACCATATAAGCACCGTGAACTTGGATTAAACATATATGTTTTGTGTAGCATAATATTGATTTAGT
>JAGFPH010000008.1:266876-317487 GCA_018207615.1 Philaenus spumarius
TAAGTGTATATTATATTATGCACAAAATGTTGCACATTGTAACATCAGTTCATGCAATTTTGTTTTTATAATAAACGTAGATTAAAATAGTTTTAAACTTAAAAACTGCAAAAATATGTTTCAGTTCATTTATTAAAATTATATAAGCTTAGTTTGTAGAAATAAAGTATGCTTGAGATACAATTTTAAACTTTAAAAACTAAAAAAGTAGTTTGTGAATCACATTGTAGCATCAGTTCAAGCAATTTATATTAAAATTTGTTTTAAATATAAAAACAGCAAAAATATGTTTCAGTTCATTTTTATTAAAACTAGCCTAAATTATATAAGTTAGTTTTGTAGAAATAAAATATGCTTGATATACAATTTTCGTTTGTCATTCTTTCATACTATGTACAAATAATTGTGATGAATGGTCTAAAATTAATTCCGAGCTGGTGCGACAGAATAGTCAATATGGCTGCCGTCCGAGCCAGGAAAGTTACGTGGCCAGCACTTCTGGCCACCCGAGTTGTGCGCCTGGCGACATCGTAAACTCAGAAAACTATGTGGCCAACAGTGCTGGCCAGACGAGCGCAAACGTTAAGGAAAGTATAAAAATGTATATTTATTGTTTTTAGGGGTTGTTATCACATTTGCATCCCTTAGCATAACGTGACAAAATGTAAAAATGATTAACTTTTTATATGTATTGTAATAATTCACAATACAAAAGCAGTTAATTTTAACTTGGGTAGTTTCCTAAATTTTTGTCGAAAATACCAGTTTGTCTAGCGTTATGTCATAATATAAATGTGCAAAATATCTACAAATATTAATAAAAATGTACTTCATTTATTTATTATATTCCTACTATTGCCATTTTTTATTCACTTAGTAACTAACTACTGTATAATATTTAAATCAGATTAATATAGAATTAGAAATTCCTTTCAATTTAAAAAAAATATCAACATTTTAGACTATTAAGAATTGAGCGTTTAAACTATGATTAAATTAACAAAATCATTTTTTTGTTTAAAGTTAGCTTTCCACAGTAAAGTGTAATGTACTATTAGTTTTTCATCTGTTTTTGAGGTCGAAGGACATTCCGAAGTTCCTCGTCTTCAATCAACTCATTAGCGACTTTCCATAGGAAAAATGAGCAATTGCAGTGGCTCTTATGGTAAGACCTAAGGTCGGGAGTAGCAAATGAGCACCGATCATGGTCCCCAGAACACGTTTAGGGGTGTCATTAAAAATCATATATATATATGTGTGTGTGTTCGTACTCTAGCGGCCGCATTTTAAGTCCGATTTGGTTCAAATTTGGTACACATGTTGGTTGTCTACGTCGCTCGGACGAGTTCGTTAGCCAAAAAAATCCAACAACCGGAAGCACGTTTTTTGACCGGAAGTAACTATTTTTTGAGATTGTTCCTACGAGAATGAATTTAGTTTTGAGTTTTTCCTACAAATATAAATGTAGGATGTTATTCTGCACATTTTGTTTTTTTACGCAACCTTATAGCTGGCTTGGTTCCCCCAAAATCGATCAAAACGTAAAATACCATAGAAGTACCCGGTTCAAAGCCATGTGGTGGATTCTACCGTGGGGTTGGCGTGCGAAGCACGCAATGCATTGTGTATTGAAGATGCTCCCAATACGAGGGTTGGCGTGCGAAGACGCAATGCTTTGTGCAGTGAAGATACTCCTAATACGGGGGTTGGCGTGCAAAGCACGCAATGTTTTTTGTATTGTAGATACGAATATCTAGAATTTTGGTTACTGTTACAATTTGAACAAGTTTTTAATGAACATGTCAGCGCCAGGGGTTTACTGGTACCGGAACGCAGTTCCAGTACTGCTTTTTATTACATTTTTATACGTTTTGTCTTAATATTGAACTGGACCATCCACTCCCTCAATGACACTCATTCAACACTCGGTTCAGAATTGTAAGCCCGCCAATCGAAAAACCTCAAGATATCCCCACACTACAGTGCGTTGCGACTATGCGAGCCAACTACAGTAAAGTATCCCATATTGTCCCTCAGCTCGGAATCGAAATGGAAGCACCAGACACCTTTTTTGCAAGCTTTGCGGAACATGTTTGATGTTCGGTGAACGCTGCGAACGGCTACAAATTAGCCCTTTTTACACCAAAACTGAGTCGAGCCGGGCCGGGCAAAGCGATACCAAGCCAAGCTGAGCAAAATCTGCGATGCATTCGCACTAAAGCCGAGTCTCACTCAATAGGTTTTCTAGCCTTCCTAGCAGTTGCAGTTGCAACATAGTGACACTGGCATTGACACCGAGCTAGACTGAAAAACGCAGGCAGAAACCGCTTGAAGTAGCGGGAGGCAGGACTGCTCAAAATCGGAGCCCAGCGTCCTAATAAAAGCTCCCATTGAAATACTGTGTAATCAGTGATCTAGCGATTTTCGCCCAGCCTGGCTTTGATAAGAAATCCGCCTAAGAGACCAAAGATTCAGAGTCGAGGAGGCCTAAAAGTTTAAAAACCAGCGATACTTAAACTATTATATTATTAACTTTTTCGGCATGAACAAGTTTAAAACATATAAGTTATTGATAAGATTATTGTAATCAAAATAAGACCAAATATGATATAATTTGGACCACATTTAGTGATTAATTCTTATAGAATAACTCATTTCATTTCATGATTAATTAATTAAAATCAAATATCCCAAATGAGAGCACAACATGGAATACAAACAAACAATGGTGTACACTGACAAACGCCGTCACAAATACAAGGTCGAAAGGCGCCCCGAAAGAGCAAAGTATTTAAACGTAGGTACTTGAACACCGGCCGTACGGCAATTTAGCATCTGTATTTGTGTGTTGTATTCTCGTGATAAGCTTGCTTGAATTTAATTGTTCTTGTATAAGAAAAGTAATTTCTTGCTACAAGAAAAGAAAAGTCATTTCTTGATATAATACATAAAATTTGTTTAGGTTTGCAGTCTTTTACCGAGGATTTGAATTTCTGATAAAGGCTATTGAATAAATAAGAGACATTTTGCTAAGTTTTTGCTGGAAATAGTATGTGTCTCTAAAATTTGCTATGTGCTATATACAAGTACAAAAATAGTTGCATATATATATACAAGTGTACTTTTCTTATAAAAGTAAGTATATTATCTGCACCCTTAAACTCGGCAAAGATACGTAAAATACGAGTTTTAGAAGTGAAAATTTCAAAAATTTTGCGGTAGTATTTTTGTTCAGTTTCGGGAGCGTTCCGGTACTGGAAAAATTACGAGTAAACCCCTGGTCAGCGCCAGATAGGGTGAGTAGCAGAGGTATCAGCATGATGTACTACTGTGACTAACAAAACATTTGTCTCATCAATTCGCTGTTGCCGAGAACTCTTCAACTCATCTGTTTAGCTTTTCATCTGTTCATTTATCCTGCAAGTATTTTATATAATTAATAAAATGTATTTAAGCAGGTACTTTGTACAAACGAGGTCAACTATTTACAGAATTACTACTATTACTAGTGTTTAGGCGCTCAGGTGATATTTTTAATTGGCGACTTGCTTGGCGCAGTCTCCGATTTTCGTTAAGCTCAACCACGGTAACTAGAACTAAGACGGTAGCGCTCACGCGCATCTGGCAGTGAGGCCGTGACGTCATCTGCACCAAGCCGGCCTCGTGGTCCACTACGTAGCTGTTCTGCTCCACTGTAAGTAGAACAAGATGGTAGCACTCACGAGGTGGATGCTCAGTGGACTGCCAGTCAGATGACATCACACGGACCGACCCGCCCTACACTACACTCGATTCCACATTCACCGTGCAGTACAGGTCTTACGGGAGAATAGACATGCTACTACCATTACAGGGAACATCTCATTTATTGCCATTACTCGTTTATGTCTCGGTTGTGTCAACTGACCAAACGTTGCATGGGAGTTGATGTTTTTTAGTTGGCTACTATCGCTGAGACTGTCGTATGGATAGCATGGCTTATGGGCGCTCTGTACTGAAAGGTGAACGTGGAATCCAGTGTAGACTCAGCGCTCTAGTGTAGTTAGCTATTTGTATTGCGTTCTGTCACCACGACGGTTTTGTTTGTAGTGTTCGGAATGTGTTTGTAGTGTTTTTACTGAATTTTATTGATAGACTGAGTATTCATCTCGCTTTAAAATGCCATGTTGTGCCGTTGTACAAACCATTCAGATAATGCGAAGAAACTGAAATTGTCATTTCACGTTTTTCCTAAATACAAAGATCTTCATAAACAATGGCAGCATTTTTGCAAACGAAAAGATGAGTTTAACACTAAAACAGCCCGAATTTGTTCAGAACATTTCTTGGAAAACAATTATGACAAAATTTGAAATCGAAATTATATTAGGCCTACCACCCAGATTTAAATTAAAAGAATACTCTGTACCAACGCAAAAAATACTAACAATTTCAACTTCATCCGACACTTTGGGGTCTACTGAAAGAAAAATTCATGCAGATAAACGTGATTGAAAGAAAACTGTAAATTCGTTAATACAAACTTCTGCAGAAGAAAGAATCAGCGAAATTATAGGACCCTCAGACCAACTCGATTCTTATGAAGATCAAAATTTATCTAATAATGACGTGCAGAACATCCAATTAATAAACGAAAATAAAGAACTAAAAAATAATTTGATTAACAGATGAACTAAAATGTGCCCAACAAGTTATAACTAAATTACAACATGATTTGATGAAATATGAACTGCTATGTTCTAAATAAAATCAAAATGTACAAATTGGTCTAGTGAAGATGTAGCAGATTTTTTTTTTTTTTTTTTTTTTGGGTTTAAAGGCGAAAAACCTGGGTGGTTATCATTGCCTGAGATGTAGCAGAAGCTGTCACAATTAGGTGTACAGTAGAACCCCTCTTAACCGGTCTGGTCGGGACCGAGACCCTGGCGGGTTACCTGTTTGGCCGATTGATCCGAGGTTTCCATAAAAAATAGATTTTTGTTCAAAAATAACCTACATATTTCATTAATTAACAAGCAAATAATTCGTTATTGCAACCCATGTTTTTGTGTGTACAACAATACCAACAAATTAAACATAAATTTTGAAAACTGAACTTACATGTACTGTATTATTGTTTTACATCAGTTATTTAACTTTCAAAGATTTTTTTAAAGCCACTGATTTTTTTAAAGTCTAATGCCGCTGAATCTTTTTGCTGCTCAACATATTACGCAATATGTTACAAATATTACATATTTTGTTCCCACGAAATTCAGTAAAGGTTCCGACAAAGAAACAGACGAAGAAAAAGAATCAAAGGATGCCGCTTTGTCAATTAATTCTAAGAAAAAATACAGTTGCTGCGGAAGCAAGAGGGGAATAAAACTCATGCTCCCCCCCTGTTCTGCCTGCCACAACACTAACACCATTGCACACCTAAAGTTGCGTCACCCAGCTTTATTTTTCAGAAAATGTCCGTCAAACAATCAATGTTTGGGGCTTCGGCCAGTTACAGTAATATAATCTATAAGAGAAAAAACTGTGTTGTTCCACGGGATAGGCTGGTTAACCCGAGGCCGGTTAAGAGGGGTTGTACTGTATTTCAAATAAAGCTTTTGCGTATGTTAGAGATACATTAAAATACCAATTACCAAGCGAGGCTACAATATTAAGACGGTTGTCACAGTTCTCTATTCCTCCTGGATTTTTAGATATGTTTTAATTTACTTAAAGAACAATTGATAGTTTTTAGCAACGATTTTCATAAAGACATTGTTATGAGGATATGAAGGTGAAATCCGATATTTATATGGCGCTCAAGATATGTTTAGAGGACCACATGTACGTATTCAAGTAATTATCATTAGAAGTCTAACTGGTAATTGGAAACAGCCAATTTATTATCAATTCAAACAAAGTGTAACGGTTGAATTATTTTTAGAATGTGTCAAGTTAATTGAAGAGTCAGGGTTTCGCATGCGTGCTTTTGTAATGGCATGGGAGGACCTAATAGAAAAACTAGGAGCAGGCTTAAATTTAAGTCCTCAGACGTCTTGGATAGCTAACCCAAACACAGAAAGTCGTAAGATTTGGGCATTCTGTGACGTTCCTCATCTGCTAAAACTAGCAAGAAACCATCTTTTAGATGAAGGATTTAGTATTACGTTTGAGGAGCAAGTTAAGCAAGTATCTAAGGATATTTTGTTTGATTTAGTATTCCAACAGAAAGAAGGAGATTTAAAGTATGCATATAAAATAACCGAACATCATTTATTAGTATTGGGAAGCAACAGGCAAAATGTAAGAAAAGCAGCTGAACTATAGTCCAGAACTGTGGCTAAAACAGTATCATATAATTTCCCAGGTAATGACCATGTAGTTGATTTTATTAATACTATTAACGACGGGTTTGATGTACTAAACTCGAGACTTCCTCACCATCCTACTAATAAATTAAAAAGTGCGTACGGTACTAGCTTACAGGACCAGAATGTTATTTTAAATAAGTTGTATGATCTTTGTTCTTCTGCCAGAGTAATAGGTAAAAAAGAACTATTGCCTATTCAAATAGGCTTTATGGTTTCAATTCGAAGTTTACAGGGCTTATTCAACGAGTTAGAAGCCGAAAGTTATAAATATTTACTAGCAGCGAAGTGTAATCAAGATGTTTTTAGCCGTATTTTTCTCTAATTAGTGGATTTGTTCTCTAAATTTTTACGACCACAGTGGTGACACATCTAGTAAAATACCAGTTATTTAGCAAAAGTGCACGTGACATATTAAAAACAGGCAATTGTATTACTGAGCAGTGTGAAACATTAAGTGTTGACGTTCTTAAAAAAATAGACTTGGCAGAACCAGTACAAGATTGTGTTCCGGTCACATGCAACTTGTTGATAATTCAATTTTGAATAACAAAAATTACTTTTTACCACACCATGCTGTATTTAAGGAGCACAGTTCCTAACAAAACTTCGTGTAGTTTTCGATGGAAGCGCAAAAACTTCCACTGGTTTATCGCTCAATGATACATTACATTGCGGACCTAAACTTCAAAATAACATCGTTGATGTTCTTTTTCAATTTCGCAAACCTAATATTGTCTTCTCGTGCGACATTCGCCAAATGTATAGACAAATAGGAATCCGCTAGTTATATATAAACTTACCACTGTCACTTCGCCATTCTTAGCAATCCATTTTAATAATTAAATGGATGCCCACGCTAGATGTACTATCTTATATACTATTGGAATTCCAGAACACACGCATACTAAACACTCGCTACTTTCTATTATCGCTCGCATTTATGATCCATGTGGTTGGCTCACACCTGTCGTATTCTTTGCCAAATTTACTATTCAAATTTTATGGGCACTAGGGATTGCTGTTTTGGAATGACCATTACCAGAAAAAATTGTCAAAAATTTATATTAGATCTGCCAACTCTTCAAAAAATAAAACTTCCATGCTGTCTTAATTTATGTAATGCTACTGATATTCAACTTCATGGGTTTTGTGACACCTCAGAACAAGGATATGCTGCTGTTTTATACTTACGATTAATTGATCAAAATAATAAAGTAAAAATACACTTGCTTATGGCAAAATCTAAAGTCGCTCCGCTTAAGAGAATTTCATTACCTCGATTAGAGTTATGTAGTGCTCACTTACTCACCACGTTAAGAAAACAAAGTTCAGACTTAATTCAACCATTTTTCAAAATTAACCAACTGCATTGCTGGTGTGATTCCACAGTCACTTTATCGTGGATCAGAACACCTAATTACAAACTGAAAATCTTCATAGCCAATAGGGTAAGTCAGATACAAGAAGTAATTTCGCCCGAGAACTGGTTCCATGTTCCCACTAGCACTAGGTACAATCCAGCTGATTGTGCCACATGATAAACTTTTCCTTCCGCACTTCTCAACCATCCGTTGTGGTGGTCGGGGCCAAACTGGCTTTCTGACCATGAATGGCCAAATACACCACATCCGGTGTTGAGACATTATTCCAACCCTTTCTCATTGGATTAACTACTATCATTGAATGGGACCTACTCTCAAAATTTTCTTCTTAGACAAAATTGAATCGTATCATGGCTTACATTCTTCGCTTTATTAATAACTACAAATCTTCAACAAAAACTTTAGGTTTACTTACTTCTTCAGAACTAAATTATTCAGAATTTAAAATTATACATTTATTGCAACACGCTAACTTTTCAGAAGAAATCATAAAACTTAATTCAAATCAAATATGTACCATCAAATTAAAACGTCTTCACCCTTTTCTGGACAATGATGGCATGCTCAGAGTGGGAGGAAGAATAAAAAACGCTCTTATTGACTATAACGCAAAACATCCAGTTGTATTACCCAAAAAACATCATGTAACACAACTTCTAATCCGACATTATCACTACACATATCTTCACGCTGGACCGCAATTAACTCAATCACGTTTATTTCAAAAATATTGGATCATGTCCGCAAGAAATTCAATACGAACATGTATTTTTAAATGTGTCATTTGTTTCCGAGCCAGACCTCATAACAAATCCCCACTAATGCGTGATCTACCATCCGCTTGACTCATTCCTACGAAACCATTTCTTTGCACTGGAATTGATTTAGCCATACCTTTCTTCGTCAAGATACACACAATTCGCTCTGCTAAAATTGTTAAAGTGTATTTAAATATTTGTATATGCTTTTCTACAGAAGGCTGTACACTTGAAAGTCACCATGAACTTGAGCACTGATGCTTTCATAGACGCACCCAATCGTTTCATCAACAGACGAGGACTATGTTTGGATATATACTGTGATTGTGGAACGAACTTCACGGGCACCGCTACAAAACTAAACAATATCTATAAGTCATTTCTTAACTTACCAAAGTTCAAGGATGATATCACAACTTTCGGTTCAAGCCATAGAATATAATTTCACTTCTTGCCTCCTGCTGCTCCACACCAAGGTGGACTGTTGGGAAAGCGCTGTAAAAAGTTCCAAACGCCACTTAACATGCACCATAGGATATCAACCTATTCATCTTATGAACTTCATTACGCTTACTATGAAAGTAGAAGCAATTTTAAATTAAAGACCGCTAATGCCGCTGTCAAATAATCCCTCTGGTTTAACAGCACACACTCCTGGCCATTTCTTGACAGGACATTCACTAGTGTCTCTTCCAGAAGAAGATGTGTTACCTCTATCTTAAAGCCAACTTAAACACTGGCACAAAATCAAGCCTTCACCAATTGATTATGGAAACGTTGGAGTATGGAATGCTTCATAATCATTTCTACCAACAATTTATTACTACGCATTTTATTTCATTATAATTCCACCAATATATGCACAAGTCAAATAATGATGTATGCGTGGAGTCTTTCTTATACTTACAAAACATTACCCGAGAGCCCGCGCCACAACGGTCTTGCGGTGAAAATATTAACTAACAAGAAAACTTCATTTCTTCCAGCTACAGAGCTGCATTTGAAATCGGTGAGGATTTTATTACCTACCGGATACGTTCTAAAACTGACTGGGTGATAAATTTTCCAACAAATGCATTGAAATTTTCATAAATTGTTTTGTTTGACTTGTGTATGTATGTAGGTAACTTAAATTAATTAAAGATAAAACTAATAAATTTTACTAAATGTTGTAATAATAACTGTTAGGATTCTCCTGTGCTCACAGCCCTCTTGGGCCAGGGGCATCTTCCTGCTGGGGCTCCGTGACATTATGCTCATCCTGCCACCCTATTGTTACACCACTAGGATCTATGTTGATAGTGGTCGTACTAAATAATGCCTTGCACAAAAAAAATAGATGATCTCACAGTTTATAGTTAAAGGGGGGGGAGGAGCCAGCTTGAGGCTAAATGTTCAAGCCTAAGTCAATCTCTTGGTAACCTTGGTCTGCTCCAGACCACACAAGGTATCAGTTAGTTTAGTTGTTAAAGGAATGGCCTAGTAAAGGAATGGATTGTTTTGCTTTATTAAACGTTTTGAATTGAAACAACTGTTTAGTCACTTTATTGAAGAACCTAAACGCCCATCCTGACAAAGCCTGGAAGCTCGCACAAGAGCGGAAAGACACATCCTATAAGGAGACAAGCCATCACCACCAGGAAACCGCAGGGAACGGCAAGAAGTCCATAGTCCTCAGCTTTAATCACTATAACAAAGCAGCTTAATTTGATATTACTAACTTACCCAATAGATGACAGCACCCGTACTTTTCAGTCGTGGATCTGTCAGTGAACCATAACAGACCTTTCGCCGGAAATGAGTGATGTAAGTCTGTAAACTTAGCACTTTATAGTGAAATGGAGCTTTTCTCGTCCATCATTAATAAGTTCTGAAAAAATCATACTGACCATGACGTCAGACCTCATCATGAGAGCAGGTTCAAATTAACACGTAGAATATAATTTGACCATTAATATCTGCTGGCGAAAATTTTCAATAATATTTAATTATGTAGTAAAATTAGACATATTTTCTATTTGAATTACATTGCAGTAAACTATACATAAGATTGTAATAAATACTAGATTTTTACCCACCGAAAATTTACATTTATTAAGTAAATCATTATACACATGGGCGCCGAGAGTGGGTGCAAGATGGTGCACTTCCACCCCCCTGGCTCTGAGGAAAAAAGGAAAAATAATAGCCTAGTTGAAATTACTTTGGGCCTGGAGAAAGCGGTTTAATACTACTTCTACAATCGTGAGAGGTTAAAAAATTGTGTTTTTTTTTTTTTTTTTTTTTTTTTTTTTTTGAGAACGACATCCAGGAATGAAACTTACATTCAAAAATGCAAATGTTTCATAATGGGTTTCACGATATTTTTTTGTTGTATTAATTAAAATGCTGATGGTTGGATAGACTTGAACTCTATACTATCTTTGGATATATGATGGTTGTACATTCAAAGATACTATCTAGGACCAAAGTATTTTGAAATAGACTATTCACCAGGATTTGAACTCATTAAACAAAGTTTTAATTTACATAATTGTTTATAAGACAGATTACAGCAAAATATTAATAACTACAGTACTACGAAGGTTCATTAACCATATTATTTACTGAATAGGAACTTCAAACGTCATGGCTGCAGTCCAAATTTGTCAATTGCTCGATCTATGAACTGACTATTCTTCTGTACTCGTTTCCGATGTACACTTAGCATGCAGAGCCCACTCAGTCTTGAATGTCCCATTGTTGACCTATTCCAAGTTTTCACCCTACGCAGTGTACAAAACGTGCGTTCAATAGTACACGTGGTTGCGGGCAATGTCAGCCCTATTTTGATGGCCTCCGCAACACTTGGGTGGAAAGGCAACACTCTAGCCACTAAATCTGTGTATTGGATACTTTGCAAAGTTGTTTCTGACAAACCCTCCATTTTCCAAAAATCAAACCATGTAGAAGCTTCTGCCGTGAAGTTCGGTAAGAAGTCGTCATAGAGGGTTTTGATTTCTTCTACAACTTGAAGAAATGACTGTTTTGAGGTTTTTCATGTTCACTGGATGAAGCTGCATGAGCGCAAAGGCTTTTTCTTGCAGGGGAGAGAAGCGTTCTCTGAGAGAAGAAATGAAGGCGTCTTGGTAGGGAATGAAGACTGATCGCCGAAAAAAATCCTGGGGGGTTTCTGCCGGGTGGTTTGATTTGTGGGTTTGTCTAGCCACCACTCGAGGAGCCTTGAGATCGACATCAAGTTCTGTGCAAATGTCGGAGGCTTTGCGAAAAATCTCTTTGAACTCGTCAGGGGCATTTGTTCTATGAGTATGACAGACCTCGGCCAGTTTATTGATATGATCATGTACGGACTTGATGTTAATACTGATCCCCTGCAACTGATTGCACACTGGTTCTAGTTTTGCTGAGTAAGTAGCAATTACTACCAGAGTAACAATGTATCCAGGAGTAGTTGCTACTGTGTAGAGTTGATGGGCTTTGGTTCGCGTGTCGCGGTTGTTTCCACTTTCTGAAAGCTCCTTTAAAGCTTCCACAATTTTTACAAAGTTTTCAGAAAACAATCTAATACTTTTGTATTTAGCCGACCAACGCGTTTCACAGAACAGAGGTATGTTGGGGATTTTCTTTCTTCTCAAGGGGCTTCCTCTAAAAAACTTGATAATTTCTTTTGTAACACCAGCATTATTCCTGACTTCTTTTACGCAATTTAAGTCGTTGATAACTAGGTTCAGAACATGACTTGCACAATGGAAAAATATAGCTTTGTGGGTATTTTTCCCTGATCAGCGTTTGGACACCACTCACATTTCCAGCCATTGTTGAGCACCCATCATATCCCTGACCAACCATACTATTCAAATCCAAACCGCAACCAATTAAAAACTGTTCGATGTTTTGTGCGATGGAGTTTGAATTGAGCTCACCTTCACCTAACAATGGCACGTAGCCTAGAAACTCTTCACAAATGTTTTGCTTGTTTGATTCATCACTACACACGTACCTTACTCCAATAGACAAAATTGTTCAACACCTCCAATATCAGCTGTTTCATCAGCTAGTACTGAAAAGTATTGAACTTGTTAAGCTTCCTGTACGATTTCCTCTTTGAGCACATGAGCGCAACACTCGATTAGTTAATTTTGGGTTTGATGGGATATATATAGCGAGTTTCTAGCACTTGACTCTAAGTGTTCTTTCAAAATGTTGTCTCCTGAGTCTACTCTGAAATTCAGCAGATTTGAGAACACCGACCATTCATCAGTTTTTCCACTAAGTGGAAGATCATGCTGTCCAAAAAACAAGATGGTAGACAAAATGGGTCTCAACTTTATCCTATTATCTTCAACCTCTTTGTTGTACGCAGTGTCAATAGATTCATGAACACTTAGTTTTTGACTCTCCATTATTTGTTCAAAATCGTTTGCTGATGACATTGCTTCACCATGCCATTTGGACTTCATATGGTTATTTGCTTCTTCATTAAACCGGTTGTACTTTAGGCAAGGAGAAACAATGAACTGTCCTTGATAGCCTCGGTGAGCTGGTGGACGGAAAAGAATGCATGGTCGACAAAGAGGTCCTTTAGCAACAGCCGAATAAGCTAACCATGGGTATGTTTGAAGCCATTCGCGCCTGAAAACTCTTTTAGTTTTTGAATCAGGGCCAACACTAACATCACTTTTAAAATCATATGTTTGAGGAGGAACCCAGGCACTTTTTAGAAGTTGAAGGCGAGTTTCGCTAGTTACACTGCTCAGCTCTTCCAACTTTAGGTACAAGCCAATGTCCAACTGGTTCCTAGGTATCAGTGTAACACTTAGATTTTTCTCTGTTATAGGATCAACCGAACCTAAAACAGACAAAACAACGCCGTCAATAGAGCTCAAATAAATTTTTTTAACTGTGTTTGATGCATTTTATCATGTTGACTAACTTTGTAACCAATTATTTATAATTATTAAAAAGACAAATCGGTTCTAAATTACGTTAGTGCAGCGCGAGAGCCTACACTATTTGCTTATATAATTTATTGAAATTTATTTCTTACATACGAACGGGGAATGGTTGCTAAATACTTTTGTTTATTTTAATTTATTATTTTAATAATGCGATTTTGAACAATTTACAAAATTGTTTAATTCTACTGTAAAATTCAAGTAAAGATCCCATACATGAAAAAAACTTGCAAGTTTTGATTAAACACAACGTGACTAGGTGATAAAAAGCCGTTAATATCACAATACTGAAGTTAAAATGGATAGTTACCCGAGGATGAACATGAAGCTGCAGAATCGGGAACCTCAGCAACCGCTTGCACACTTTCTCCTGCTTCCGGAGTAAAGAGACTTCCGTGATCAGTTTTACGCTTCTTAAAAAACTGTCTAATATCACACATTGTGAACACTTTATACTCGCATATCCCTTATAAAATCAATATTATGTAATAGAGTGTATATCTAATACTCGTACTGAAGTAAACATAGACTGAAGGTATTTGAACAGGGGGTGTATTACTCAGGTTTGAAGTTGTACAATGGACTGCCTCAGTATTTGAAAAAAATTTATTCCCATTGTGAATTTGAAAAAAAATTAAAAAGATACCTCACTGAGCAAGCATTTTACTCAGTGAGAGAGTACGTGACAAGTAGTCCTTGAGGCTATATAACATTGTTTATTTGTCTGTAATAATGTATTATATTTTTTGTATATCTTGTATATTTATTATTTCTTTATATCTTGTATATTTATTGTTCTAACTTGTTTAAACTATTTTATTTATTAAAATATTAAAGTATTATGTGTATATATGTATTCTAAGTGTAAGACAACTCACATGTATACTTCAGCTTTGTTGAACTTTGTATGCCGTAAATGAGGCTAATAAATCTAATCTAATCTAATCTAACAAATGCACCTCGTAGCACAATGAGATCTAGCAGACACTAACGGTGGGATGAGACGGAAAGATTGGGACAGTCCGATTAGGGGGGAGGAAACATAAAGGAGAACAATAATAACAAGTATCCAGTATTAATAGACTCGTCCACTGGAGCATGTTCATCATATTTTATGCTATTGCCTAGTCTATTCGTCACCCGTCGACCGACACGATAACTTCCGACAACTGTTGAACGTGTAGCAGGTCTCAAATCGCTCGGCTGGCCTGCGGAGTGCGGGCGCATTCACAGGTAAGCCGTCGCCGAGTAATGAAGCCGACTAGCGCCAAACTTTCACTTCACTCCAAACCACTCGTTCTCAGCCAAATAATCATAAAAGTCTTGTTGAGTATGTGAATGACGAGCCTGATGTTGCACAAAATAATATCAACAACGATTTTGTAATCTAAGTAGTGGAATATCACGGCTATATCTATAACTTTTGTAGAAAATGGTTTGGTAATAAACGGAGTTTTGTCAAATAGGTTACTTTAATTAATTAATAAAAAGCCATTTTAGGACATAGTTTCTTAAAAGTTCTCGTCATGAGAGGTACTAAAACCAACAATATCAAGAGCCAGTTGAGCGCTCAAAAATGTCCCAAAAATGCATTATTTTGGCTCTAAATTTCAAAAATTTTCCGGGGGAGGTGTTACCCCAAATACTCCCCGGACACCCCGCTTTTTCTGGGGGTATTCCATACCCCCCAGATCCCCCGGTATTGCACTCCCCTGACTTCAAACCTCCCGGCGCCCATGATTATACAGTATTTATTATGCTCCCCTTAATTTATTCCTTCTGGACCAGTAACAATAAAACAGTAAAATAGTTTACAATAAAGCTGCAAACAACATATCATTACATTCAATCAGTTTCTACTTCTACAAACATATTTATTTGTTTCACAATTTGTGAACTACAAATTTGATTACTCTTCTTCTTCATGCCTTTTTCTGAATTTGAAATAATCACCATGCCTTGCTTTCTTTGCTTTTGTTTTAGTTGAAAAGTGTTTCATGTTTTTAAAATTTTTAACAGATTTTCCAAGCATTTCCGCTATTTTTATTCTATTAACTTTATCCAGTTTTGGCTCTCCTATTGAAACCATACCTGCAGCAGTACTTGAAATCGTAGAAGTAGTAGTAGGTATTACAGAATTTGAGAGCGACAAGTCTACTGATTTTTCAAAAATTGTCGTATTTATAATTTCTGTTGTGTTACTTTCAAATTGTAGTGTCATACATATTGTTGGCTTTACAGGTGGGAAAGTTATCGGCTTTAAAGAATTATCAACAAAGTCCGATTCACAAGTACTACTGGGGCACTCTGATACGGTCACCATTGTGAGGGATGTAATTGTTTCTACTTCAACAGGTCCAGAACTAGAGATTGTTACGTCAGCAGAAGCTGTTGAGTTCGTGGTAATGTTGTCTGCAGTACTTACAAGTGAAACAGTTGTAGACTCAGCACCGGTAAGCACTAACTCGGATACATTTGACTGAGTTACTTCCGAATCTGTTGGCAAACTGCCTGTAACTGCAGTTACATTATTTATGTTTTCAGTTTGTTCTTCGTGTTGATCTGAAGAAGTAGTGGAGAGACTGATATCTAGAGCAGATGAACTGAGTGTATCAACAGCATTAGATTCTGTCATATTAGTGGGTGGTTCTACTATGCTATTGGTAGTTTCTATTATATTAGTGCTAGATTCTATCATGTTGGTAGTAGACTCTACTGCACTAAGAGGCTCCAAATTTTCAGCCGGTATGGTAGTTTCACACAATTCTCCCTCAGGACCATACTCATTCTGCTTAGTTTCAGGAGCTAGTAAAATGTAATTTATAACCGAAATATTGTCCCCAAGAAACAAATTAATCGGAAAGTTAGCTCCGGCCAGGTGACCATTACTGTAGTTGTAACAATTGCTAATATTACCAAGTAACATTTCATTTAATTGCACACTTTTATTTGCAAAAGCATTTAAAGGCCACACATCTTGCTTTTTATCTGAATTACTACCTGAAAGTATTTCAACATCTTCTGCATCATCTGGGTTTATGTTTTCCATGACATATTCAACATTGCTATCTTCATACTTAATTCTGTTTACTGGTCTTCTTTTCTTCTTTGATTTAGGGTTGTAATGTTCGTTCATTTCAATAGCAGGTGTTTCATATTGTTCATTATTGATCACAAGTGAGTTGTCCATCTCTGCGACTGAAGGTGTGATCTGTCCATCAATTTGTACATTATTTAAGTTTATGTTTTTTTCCTGAACAAAAATAAATTTACTGTTACAAAAAAAATTATGCAAAAAAATATTAGAATAAAAGGGATATAAGTTTATCTAGTAATCATTGTTAAAATTAATTGCTCTTAGAGTGAGTGGACTGCTATTATATGAACATAAACATATTATATGAAGTGATAGCTATAACGTTAGTTGCCCTATGTTGGCAAGCCATTTTATAACGTTTAGGCGTTTTTATTTATAAAAATAAAAAATTTATAACTAAAACTGTTAAATTTTTTTTGAAGAATCAAAATTATTCTAAGTTCAATAAAAAAAATATTAAATTTAATAAAAAGATTATAAGTGAACTATCCTTTAATAATTATTCACTTTGCTATTAAACTTCTATAGAAAACAGTCTTTAATAAAATTACTTAACTTTAAAATTAAAATTAAAATGTTTACATAACCTCAAACCTTGTTTGTTTACTTTGGAACATCTGACAGTTCACTTACAATCCATAACTACTAGGGGAGATCCCTGCGTGCTACACACGCCAACCCCCGAATCTTCTAAAATAATATGTTATGTTTTATTTATAATAAAGGTGTAGGATTAATAATAACTTCAAAACTAAGATGGTAAATCATGTTAAATGTTCAAACCAAATTATTTCGTATATTTTATAACAACAGTTATAATAAAGGTTCAAAGAACCAGAATATGGCTCAGGTATACACTTAATCAAAAACCTAACCAAAACGTTACTCACTATCAATTACCGTATATTATCAATAAATAGGTCTACTATACACTGTTATTTACGTGTGCACTGAATTGTTTATAAAAATTTTTTTTTAATGAAATAAAACTGTGTTTTATATTATGTTCTCTGCATTTTAATATGAAATAATTTTTAATAAAATATTTGGCATTTGACATTAACCCCGTAAAAATTTAAAAAAAATATGTCGTCATAAAGTCATAAACTAACAAGTGGATAGAAAGGACATAATATGTATCATCCGTGCACTTCTGTGAGTTTCGGTTTATCCGGAAGTAGTTAGTAAAAACAGCAAGTAGGCTAATTCTGGTAGTTCTGAAAACATTTTAAATTTGGTTAAATCGAATAAACTTAGTTTTATCCGTGAATCATTAATTTTAAACATTCTAAAAAATAAAATGAAGTAAAACACACGTGTCTACTGGGCGAGAGTTGGGAGCAACTGCGTTGTAAGCGTTCTCCAACGCTACGCATATGGCGCGATCTTGTCATCTCACACTCATGTGTGCGTAGCACGGTAAGTAGAACAAGATGTTATTTGTTAAATGTTGTTAAACAAGATGTTTTGTTATTGTTAAATAAGGATGTTATTTTAAATAAGTTGTATGATCTTTGTTCTTCTGCCAGAGTAATAGATAAAAAAGAACTAAATTACTTTTTCAAATAGGCTTTATGGTTTCAATTCGAAGTTTACTGGGATTATTCAAGGAGTTAGAAGCCAAAGGTTAGACATATTTATTAGCAGCAAAGTGTAATCAAGATGTTTTGGAGACGTATTTTTCTCTAATTAAAGGATTTGGAAAATTTTACGACCACCTCCTCCCCACAGCGTTGACACATCGAGTAAAATACCTGTTATTCAGCAAAAGTGCATGTGACATATTAAAAACAGGCAATTGTATTGCTGAGCAGTGTGAAACGTTAAGTGTTGAAGTTCTTAAAAAAATAGACTTGGCAGTACCAGTACAAGATTGTGAAACTTCAGACTTGAAAGAAGACGAGTTGGAAGTGGGCGATGTCTAAAATGAAGAATTTAGTTCCATTGCAGAAATTCACTAATAACAAACTAGTTTACTCCAAAGAGAATACAGATTTTACTCAAAATGTTAGCTGGTTATGTAGCACACCGTGTTAATAAAAAAGGTTTCATTTAACGAAATTATTATTTAACCCCCATGCCATGAACCTTTTCAAAATACAGCTTTGTTAGGAAGTTTCACTATGAAGACAATTTGAGTTTGATTGTACTTGTAAAACCGTTTGAAGATATTAAAATCAATTATTATAAGTAGTTCTTCAGTAGTAAACTAACTTAGCCTACAAAACTTATTAAAATAAATAAATTCAAAAATGAATTTAACATGTAAGTCAGTGTTATTGAGAATAATAATAGTCAAAGTACTGTAACATGAATTGCCAACCATAAGCTTGATAAAATCGCTTCCTATTAGGATTAGAGCAGAGCAGCTACATAGTGGACCACCAGGCCGGCTTGGTGCAGATGACATCAAAGTATTGAATTACCCCCTTCAAAGCACCCCCCCCCCCGCCTTCGTGCTATCGACCTTAGGTCTACATGTTAACCGACAAGTATTTTCACATGAAGAAAAAGAAGAGGTTTTAAATAAATGTAATTATAACAACTTACAAGATTTTTGTAAATAATAAACCTTGATGTTTGGTGTTTAAAGTTGCAGTCTTTCTTTCCCTTTTAAAGATGATAAATTTGTTTAAACTTAAAGCTTGCATGTTCTTTTGAGTATGATACTTCATAACATTGACATATTTAATTACAATGCTACCAACAGATAGATTGGTTATATAAAGAATCTCCTATACCGTATTAAATTAATTTACTTTCATTTCAATTTAGAGTAAAATAATATCTAATTACTACCAGGTAGTAGTTACATAAAACACCGAGGGGTGGGATTATGGGTGTCATCTAGAGCCGAGAAGTTGAGACTTGGTTTTTTTAGGGGGCGCCATTCTTGTACCTGCGGTGGGGGCGCCAATCAATGTAGTTACGCCACTGCAACAGCGCCCAGCGGCAGCCTTATTCGCTTCGTGTTCAACCAACTTATGGATTGTTTTAACTTGTAGGTACTTGTTTTTTTATAGACACTCCCACTTATTATTATCATGTTTATTATTATTATTATGTTAATGGAAGTATAGTGTAATCTTCCGAAACCGGTCGTCGCTAAATAAAGGACACAGAACTGTTGTACCTAAGGTATATGTAACCTAGTTTAATACTATTACAGTTCAGGAGGCTAACAATCATGTATAAACACAGCTTACAATTTGAACTAGGAATTTATAAAATTTTGCATTGTGTAGCTTGAAATTTGTAGATTCTTAACATACAATTATATTCATATGTATTTTAACAGCCAACTCACTAGAAGCATTGAAGAAACAACACTATAAGAAGCGAAACCTAATGGGTTTTAAGCGGACGCTTGCGTGGTAGTTCACATCGAAACCACTCGGAGCGCCCCCAGTCTTTTGCAGCGCCCGAGACGAAACTGACATTATAGACAGAGTTTAAATTTCGCCGCACCACCAGACCGCGAATATATCTGCCTCTTGCACTGCCTTGAACAAACTACTTTCAATTCTCCTTTTCATCATCCCAAACGAAGAGAATTTAGTTTTCGTTGTGGAGGGAGCAAGCACATGTTTCAATATTTGGCGCACGTTGCAACTATATTTACAGTACTGTTGAACAATGATTTATTATTGATAATGTTTTTAATAACCCATTTATAAAGTGTGGCATACATTTAATATTTATTTTTAATGAATATAAAAACAATTTTAAGTAGTAAATGATTTTTTGTAACAATGCAAAAATTATGTCAAATACAGTATAAAAATTATCTTAAATCTCCAATTAATATTATTTGAACATAGGGTTTTCCTGAATTTGATTTGATAATCTATTACTGTGAAATATTAAAAAAGCTTGTTGTGTTGAAAAAATATCCCATAGGCCAACAAGGTAAATGTTAAATATGCATGCAACAGTAATTAACAAATAAACACTTTATTTCATAAAATCGGACAAAATGGGTAAAATATTTAAAACTAAATATGCAAAAACTTAGGTAAAATAGCAATACAATTAAGTATGTTTTGACACCAAACGTATAATTTCAGCCGTTCTCAAATAAGGTAGTAGATTGTTCAGAACATCTTTTGGGATATTTAAAGCTTATAAAAAGTATTGTTTAGCTGGCAATACTTGTGACAGTTTTGCTAAAACGCTCTGAAAGATTTAGTTTTATGGTCACTATTTTGAACTGGGGGGGGGGGGACCACAAATAAATAAATAAATAATAATAATCTTCATACTCGTATTATTACAAAAAAACTTACAATCGATCACGTAAGCAACAACTAAAATAACTCAAAGCAAAGTATGGTACACATAGACTACAAAATTATTATACTGGGTGTTCCATAACTAGGTGTACGCTTATTGTTCGCATAAGGGAATGAGCGAGCGTAATGTAAACAATTAGCATGGATAAGGTAAATTAGCCCGATTTAAATGTACCAAACGGATTCTGAAAGTAGAAATTAAAATCTACAATTCTTTTCTCTTTGATTTTTTTTAAGGTTGATAAAGTATGATAAAAATGCTTCAGAACATAGCGCAAAACGCTTAAATTTGCTAGCGACGCCGATGGTAAATTTGCAAGAGAGGCAGTGGTAGTGTCGGAAACAGCAGCCTGCCGTTCTCTTCTCCTCCGCATTATGCAAGATAATTGTCTAAATTGTTTATACTGCAATTGTGCAAAAACTATTAATGCGACAAATTTTATCTTCCGAATGTTTGAAATACACATACTAAACAATAATATTCCGAAAGATCTGCCATAAATACAGTATTATAAATTAACAAAGATATGAAATTTTGGATAGTAATTTTTAAGCGTTTTCCGACTTTTCTCTGTTTGATCGGGGTTTTCAAAAACCATTTTGTAGGATTTTTATTCTCTACAAATGTTTCGTTGGAAATATCGTGATCCATGCATAAATTTTTATAATATCAACAAAAAATCCAAAAAGTCAATATATATTGTTATTTTTGTTTATAAAAAATGCGCAAAAATTCCTTGCCTGATATGTTTTTTATTTTATAACAAATTTTAAATCTGAAATTCAATAAAAAAGAAAAAATCTCTATTGGTTGGGCTAATTGTTTTACGGAGCCCCCGCCGTATGGAACTCTATGACTTCAATACGTGAAAGCTTGTGTTACGTTGTTTTAAATTTAGTGAAACAAAGTGGATTTAATGATCGTGTTGTGGAGTTAATGATTTTAGTACAGTTCCTGTATCCTGTTAACTCTTTAATGATTAGTGTTTATTTTATTCTTTAATCTGCAAGAAACTCTTACTCTTTCAAGACAATATTTATGTCCTAGAAATGCATTAAAAAGCTATTTCATAGAGTTTATATATATATATATTATAATGCCCCAGACCCGTTGTTGTTAAATTCTCCGAAATATTGTTTTCGACTTCTTATGACCCCTCCCAAAATTAAATCCTTTATCCGCCCCTGACACATACAACATTGGAAAACAACATACACACAAATAGAATATTACAAATCTCTTGAAACCAAGCATACAAAGATTTAATATAAATGTACTTCTAAAACCAGGTAAACTCTTTGAACTTGAAAGTACACTAAAAGAACAGGTTTACCAAATTTTAGCTTTATATAAATAAAAATTAGACTACAGTTGAAATTGCTACGGAGTTTGCTGAATTTTTAAAAGTAAAACTAAAAAGTAAAATGTTAATTTTAGAACTAATGAAAAAAAATAATGTTAATTAATGTTCTCTATCACAAATAAAAATTACAAATTTCCAAACATCCGACCCATTAGAGTAACTTCACAAACGAGGACGCGACCGACCGACGGTACAGTCCCAACAGAGAAGGTACAGTCCGCACGGCGATGCTGCTGGCGGTACCTGTTGGCCTCGACCCCAACTAGTTTTTTTCGACTGTTGAAAAGTGTTACCTCTGATAACATGGAGGTTTCGCTTCTTATAGCGTTCTTTCTTCAATGCTAGAAGGCACTATTAAATTACCAATGAATGACCTGTATTGCCACCAGTTATTTTTGTGGCAATTTATTGGATCAATGAAATTTAACCTTCCAGGGCCAAGCCTACTTAAATATTGCCAAGACTAGGCCTATATCAATAATATTTATGAGACCCTAAACCTTACTATTAATTAAAAAATTATTTATTAGCCTACATAGGCCTATACACAATATAAAAATTATGAATTAACAAGTTGTATAAAAAGTTAAAACTCAACTTTATACTTTAGATCTAGGAGATATCAAATTACAATAAGAAAGGATGGAAATATTCACTGTTTAATATCATACAACATGTTAAAGCAATAATTATTAAATTAGCAGGCCTACATTGGTTTTGTAAAATAAAAACAGGATTTAAAAAACCTTTTTTAAATCGTAGAATAAACAAACGTTCTTGCCTGAAATCAAAATAGTCTGGTCTACTGTATCCAATTATAACATTTACATTAGACAAATATTTTAACTTACCGGTACTTAATATTAACAAAAAAAATTCATTATTCTATCAATACCGTACATTTTGTTATTATAAATGTCCATTTCAAAAAATATAAAAAATCCGTTATTACTGATTTTTATGGCCGGGATATTTTTTTAAATAATATTGTTTGGAGTATACCAAATGGGCTGGCAACACGAGTGTAAATACAACTAGAAGTATGTCTGATCTTCTTAAAACCAAAGTATTGTAACCTAATTTCACCTCAGAAATGCATAAAACAATATTCTGAGAAGTAATATTTTCAAAATCCCTGGACCACCTTTTCAACTGACCCCCCAGAATATCCCCCCCCCCCCCAAATAAAAAACTAGGTACTGATGCCGCCCATGCATGAGATCACTAGCAAATGAGCTTTTGTTAAAAAATACATAGGGCTAATAAAGTATTGATTATTGTAATATGTTATTGTGGCATATTTATTTGGCATACAATGTTTCACTAAGTTGTCTAAGTTGTCCAATTTGGTCTTTATACTCTATTTACAGAAACCAATGTTTCAGAATTCCTAAAAGAAATAAAATCAGGTGAAAAATATGTCAATGTCAAATTGTTGATACTAATAGCAGTACCCCAAGAAATGAATAATACAGGTGATGATAAACACTAACTGTAAGTTTTTTGATTTCAAGAAAAAGAATGTAGGCTATAATTGCAACCATGCATGATAATCACATGAAAACTATCACATGAATTTAACTTAACTAACTTAAACATTATGCTTATAGCAGGATTGCTGATTTGAATAAAGTATTCATTTATCCTTATCTGATTTATCTAAAGATGGATTGTTAAGACCAAGAGAAAATAAAAGGTACCGGTAATTAGTTTATATTAATTAGGTAGGTACATAACTTTATTAACTTACTTGTTTAAAATTTTGTTATAAACTGATGAAGGGCACAAATGAACACATTCAAATGATAATTGATATAAAGAAAGAGTGTTGCTAGTCAATTCTGCAAAAACACTCTATACCAGGTTTTGTTGTGAAACAAATGTTCCATCAATTGTTTTGCCGGCCTAACTAGTTTCATGTTCACTTTTAAGTAGCACTTAAATAAATAGGTAGGTAATTATTTATAACTAAAAGCATTTAAGTAGGCCTACTCATCATAAAAATAACTAGGTACATTTTATTGCCAACATCTTATAAATTTTAATGGTAAAACTCATTTTAAATTTGTAAAAACTCAATTAATCTTGACAAATTATAGTTGTCAGTTTATCAGATTCATTAACTAGAGTAGTAAACATTTTATTGCCTATAATTACAAAGACATTTTGATAAACAAAATTACCTACTCTCAAATTACACTTTTGTACTTCCAATATTGTACAGTGCCCTTTATTGTTTATATGCAATAAACAATTGGGATTTTTGTATAATTCCCTTGCCCATAAACTGAGGTGTTTTACTACCTTACACTACATAAAGTTATAAAAATATAACCTAATTTTTAATTGGCTTTGTTGATTTATAAACATTGTGTTTACCTGGAATTGGTCCAGATTTTGATGTTTATGATTAGTAAATGGCCTTGCCAAACCTCTTAAACCAAAATATATTACCACATATAACAATATTAAATTTCTATTTATATTCATTTCATATTTTCTAAACTCACACCTACATAGCCTTATACATCAGCTGATATAAACTGCTACTCTCCTTTTTTAAATCACTGAAGCAAAAATATCTATATAGGCAATCTAATTCAGTAAGCCCAAATTTTACAATGAAATTGTGAGTGAATGGGAGGTGGTAGAAAACTGGGAGAAGTTTCATTTGAACTGTCTGGACTTGAAATTTTGGGGGAAAATATTAATTTTTTTTAATTGTGTTCCGAAAATTTGTTACGGAATAAAATAATTTCCATTTAAATAGCATGGGAATATGTAGGTGTAAATCATGTGATTTTAGTGTTAAACACAGGTGATTGAATATAATAATTCCCATTTAAATAGCATGGGAATATACAGGTGTACTAGTGTACCATAAATCAGGTGATTTTAGTGTTAAAATCAGGTGGTTGTATATAAATTGGAAAATTTAGCTATCATAACAACACCTGAATGTGCAGTTTTGTAATTTGTTTTGATATTGTAGCTTTTTGTTTCAAAGAGAGAATTAAAATCAATTCTTATATGTTTAAACACATTATAAGATTATTTCTACTGTACTTGCTATTTTTTACTGTAATGAATAACTCTGGAAGACCACCACACTATTAATTTATTCAATAAATTACTAGAATATATTAGCCTACATGGTATAGGGGCTATTGCAGGCCTGGATTAACAGCTACTGATAATGGACCCGGCAATGCTTCGCTATTGCTATTGCTTGATTTACCTAACCTAAAATTATATTCAGTTTTTGATCCAAATCAGTTGTTGATCAAAATCAGCTGTTGATCAAAATCAGCTGTTTTAAGCTTTTCATACGAACAGCTGTTTTTTGTGCCCCTGATAAAATCAAAAGAAATCTTTCTTCTTCTTCCTTAAGATTGACCTTCCATAAGATTAACATTGAAACTTTGAGGGCCACTGGGGCGTATCCCTGAGGACCGATGTAAATTATAATGGGATTCTGCTCATCTACAGGACACTACCTTTCTAACGGTATGCACGAATTTCTCCTACGATGCACACAAGCTGAGAAAAAAGGACGACAAGTTTTGTGCTTGCCTATTAATATATAGATTTAGGCCCTAGGCCAAAGTTCTAAATTACGCCCCTTTCTGGGGGGGGTGGATTTTTTTTTATATTTTAACAATTTTTTGTTAGATATTAACACAGTTTTATTTTTAGCCCTTTCGAATTCATTTTTAACTATTTTCCACAAAAAAATTATATCAATCATGCAAATAACATCGATTGAAATAGCAAAATGTATGAAAAGCCAATACTTACTTGTAATTTTTAGTAAGCAGAATCTTATAAGATACTAGCTGATCCGGCAATGTTTCGCTATTGCATAATTATTTTGGTGAAATAAATGCGACAAATGATGGTAATTTTGTGTGTCATAAGGATATGAATCATAGGTTCTAAACATGTCATTTATACCACTTCATAGCTGTACACCATTTACATGTCGTCATAGGACTTAGTTCAACTGTTTTGTCTTTGTGATAATTGGTGTTGCAGTTGTAGTGAAACCCTGACATTTATTTTTCAGACCATGGAAGCACCTTCATGTGACATCTTTTAGAACTTTATTTTTGAACGGCAGCCATTTTGACTTGGGGATTTTGTTGACTGTACTTTTTGGAAGCCTCACGATGCACGGTAGGATTTTTTTTTGTATCTTTTGACAGTCTCGTGATTTACGGCGGGATTATTTGCATTGTATCTTTTGACAGACTCCCTATGTGCTTTAACATGTTTAGTATTAGAAAAACGTTTTCGCTGTTTTTTCCCACGTTTCTGGGTGGTTTGAACAATGGAATAATGATCTGACTCAATAGTATCAGATAATAAACATGGTTCTGATGACGGAGACAGAGTTTTGGCAGGTCATTGTCTGAAAGCTGCCCAATTTCCCCAATATTATCCTCCGCAATATAAGAGGGAACGTGAGTACCTATCAGAAATAGAAGGGTTCAGAGAAATGAGAACATCAAGTGCCTTGTGGTCAGTGAGTAGGAAAGTGAAAGTGAGGGAGGGGCGGGAGGGGCAAGGTACAGTTATTTGTGCCAGGTTTCTTGTTTCAAGGCTATATACATTTTAAGAAATCGTGATGAGACTATAGGCAACAAAATAAAAAATCCATTTTACAAATATTTTAAACCCTTAAAAATATGTTGTAAGACTTATAACCGTACAATATTTTGTTTAATTGGAATATTTATCTCATAAATAGTATATAGGCCTATTGTTTGAGATTTCACCATGTTTAGACAAATCGTTTATCAGATATGATGATAAATATATACAGGGGTGCCCATCTCCCCCAAGCATCATGGCGCCATCCCCCCCCCAATGTGACTACCCCCTTATAAACAATAAACCTTAACCTTAGTAGTTCTTGTAACAGTAAATGACCTGAACCTAGCGCACTGTACATGTATATCTGCGATATTAATCCAATCAGGAATCAGAGATTTTGTAGGGTTAAAATAAAAAGTATTTAACAGTATAAGAAATAGTTTATTCTAACAATGAATTATATTGCAGTACAGGGTGTTAGTAACAGTTAATATGATAAAGTATAACTGAACAAGTTAACAAAGTTGTAGATCTTAGCGACCAAAATCAGTATTTTTGTTAATACATTGGCTAAGTCCAGAAATTAAGAAGTGAAACATGACATTGTTTGTACAGTTTTCTATTTACATTTACTTCTTCTAAATTCTGTGATTCTTTGAACGATTTAAACAATAAAAGTTGTTTTCTTCTTTGTGTCGTCAATGCAAATTGGTTGATTATGTGGTCATTTGGAATTGCTTTGAAAATATCATTCTCAGAGGCTAGAATTAATAGACTAGACAACTACTTGACACCCATACTGCTGTGAAGTCAATTTAAATTTTTTTTTAGTGTACTCATGGTTCTCTCGGCAGAACGACTAGTGGCTACCAAAGAAAGAAGAATTCTGTACATTACAGTTAAATTTGAGTATGCTTCTTCTTGGCTTGATGACATCTCGCCGTGTGATGAATATCATGTCTGAAATGTTTATTTCTTTATAGCCTACGCTACTTTGTAAAAACTACCGTACTGAATGTTTCCAACTCTGATAGGATAAGTTCACAGTAAATGCTGTTGTATAAACATAGATCATCTACGCTTGAATTGTTGAAAATTTGTCCCTTTTCAAGCTCATTGGCTACGTCAAGCAATCCCTCGTGGGGAAAATGTGACATTTGATTTATCATTGCCAATGATTTTTCTGGAACTCGGTCTTCGATTTGTGAGCAGAGGGAATCCAAAAGTGAAAGAAAAGCCTCAACCCTCAGTTTTTTAGTTGGTTCTGTAAAATTGTTTCATCAGTTGCCAGCTCCACCATGAACCTTTTCCTTTTAATTGGCCTCTTTTCAGTGTCAGGACCAAATTATTGCTATAAGCAAATGTTGATATTTCATTAGTTATTTTGTCCCACTTTTCCTCACTTCGTAATGCTTGGAGTGCAATAATAAATTGCAATAAAAAGTAAATTGTGCAAATAAAACACGTAAGGTCAGCCCAATAAAAAACGTGTTATGTAAAGGTTCAGAACTTGAAATTAGTTGTATACAATAACCTATAATAATTAATCTAATTAAGAATAATATATAATTTTTTTAAATCATCCATGCAAAATATTGCACACCATTTTACCTTCTTCTATAATTAGAAAAATTATTTAGTTTTCAAAGTTTAGACAGTAACTTACTAAAGTAAGCTTTTATTTTTATTGCAATACATATTGTTGCACAATGTTTACCTTTCTTCTGATCCTGATGTTGTCTTCGGGTTAGCTGTTGATGTCAGGTCTTGAGGGTTTCTATTTATAGGCTCTTTCTTAACGGTTTTAACAGTTCTTAATTGGTTTACTTATCATGGATGATTAATGTTAAATGTTAATTTAACAGCAATATTAGGTTACAGAAACTCTAAATGCCCTCGGTATAGGCGTACGAAAAGATTAATTATATTAAGAATGGTTTGTTGACCAAATAAAAACTTCAAAACTCATTATGAACCCATGAACGCAATAGGAGATCCTCAGGCGCCACTTCTGGTGGAATGGACTATAGTACAGTGTATAAGTGTAGCACCGGACTATCAAGTATTAGCACAATTAAATATTTAGCTGCAATCCAATATTATGAATACGAGATGAAAAGATGGATCACTTTTCAAGACTTCGGCTCGTGTTCTTTTTTAAATACTCAAATATGGGACATTTTTGTCACGCACGTCACGTTGCTGTCAAAAGCTTTTCAACTCTCCGCAATAAAATTATGAAGATTTTGGCACCACCAGAGAAGTTTTTTACGATGTCTGTGAGTGCATATATCGTGTCCACAGACAGACACACATTTTTTTTATTGCTTTATCGTGTTCAGAGACCTCAAAACGTAGAGAAAAGTCTTAACAAGTGGGGGTAAAATTTTTAGAATTTTCGTAAGATTTCAATACTTTGGCATTTTAGTGCGAGCCGAAGTAATTAATTTACCTTTCTTCGTGTGTTTTTGGTATTGGTTGATCGACTTGTCTCAATGTACGGTGTCCACGGACCATCACCTTCTTTCGATTCAATCAATTTATATTTATAGTCCTAGGGCCCAGGCCTTTAAAATTTTATGATTACCTAACTCTTGAGACTTCGTATATCTCTTATTTAAGTCGAGTCGGACAACATTTTTATTTGCAACAACTCTCGGTAGCGTTGCGTTTTCCTTTGAGAACCCGGCAAAGTCATTGATTTGGTGCGGTAAAAAAATTTATAACCTAAACAATAATCTTTCTTTTAATCGAAAGTTTGTTTTATGTAGAAAACGAAAAACATTTTGTCGGACAAATATGATTAGTCATTTCTGCGCGTCCGACACCCCGAACACGGCAAAGTTATGGCGTAAAAAAATTTAGTAGGTACCTAACTGCTGATTTTTTCAGAATCGTTTATAAAATATACATATAACTAAGTGGTAACCTTGTCCGACAAAATTGTCGGGGCATACTTGTTGTCGGACGCCTTTAAGTTAAGGGTTTCATGCAACCCTTATATTTATGACCTTTTGTCGGACAAAAATAGGGTATGTAAAGTGTCTTATTTTGTGATCAGTGATTCGATTGTCCGACAAAAAAATTGGGGCAAATAATTAGTCCGACAAAAAAAGTGAAATTTTAAAATAAATCTATAAATTGTAAACGGGATGCGCAGTTCAATTCAAACGCATTTTTCTCATTTAGTTATATAGTGCTAAAGCTGAAAATTGATTAAAATGTTATTTATAACATTTAGAAGGGTATAACAAACCCGTTTGCGAAATTTGTCATCTGCATTTAATTTTTAAATAAATAGTTCTTTAAAATTATAAAAAGTCTGTAAGTAATTTTCTGCTGAAAATTTTTATTTTTGTGGAATATTTTTTAATTTTATTAAAAACTCTACATCACGATCTTCGTAATACTACTAAAATAAAATAAAACTAAACTTTTATCTCAGGAGAAAAAACTCTAAAAATGTTTTATCGCTCCATCCTCTTATATATGCGTACATCATTGCATGTTCAATCAACAATAAAAATCAATAAAAATGTATGGTTTTTTGCCTAAATTGAAATCCCTAAAATAACGACACCAAAAAACAATCTATTTTGCTAAATTTTTAGAACACAAACACGATGCTTGAAAAGCTAACTTTGATAAACTACTAATTTTCGGAGGTTAAACCACGAGCTGTATTCATTTAATTGGAAATTCGAATAGAAAAATAACAAAATAATACGACCAGCAGCTGAACCGCTGACGTGAGTTGAACAAATTTCCAAAATTAAGTTTATAGGCCTATGTTTTAGGGTTTCAATCAACAATATGGGAAGTAAGTCTACTCACGACGGTGCTGAATAGCTGCTTGTGTGTACGAAATATATTAGTAGAATTTGATTGCTACTAAGCCTCCAGCTTCTACTCACGCGCTCCTTCGTTACACTCGCAGCATAAAACTCGTCCGTTGGCCTCGGATGAGAAGATAAAATCCACCATGTGGCTTTGAACCGGGTACTTTTATGGTATTTTACGTTTTGATTGATTTTGGGGGAACCAAGCGAGCTAAAAGATCGCGTAAAAAACAAAATAATATCCTATGTTTATATATTTAGAAACCAGTCTAAAAAATTTATTTTCGTCTAAAAAAATGGAAAATCTAAAAAAATAGTTACTTCCGGTCAAAAAACGTGCTTCCGGTTGTTGAATTTTTTGACTAACGAACTCGTCCGAGAGATTTACACAAAAAACATGTGTAGGGCCTACCAAATTTTGACCAAATCGGACTTAAAGTGCGGCCACTAGAGGGCGAACACATAGCCTATATAGGCCTACATAATATATATATATGAATTTTAATGACACCCCAAAACGTGTTCTAAGGACCATGATCGGTGCTCATTTGCTACTCCCAACCTTAACTCTTACCTAAGGGTCACTGCAATAGCTCATTTTTCCTACGGAAATTCGCTAATAACGGAATTTTACAAGCATACTAAAACGCTTTCAAATATTGAGAGAGGAGATGTTTTTGGAACAAAGTACAAAGACACATAATATACCTGGCCTATGGTATGTGCAAGGTAACTTTGGCATATGATTTGAATGGATTGCAAGTTTGATTTTATAAACATTAAATGGTGCTTAATATTGAGAATATTGAGTTTATATTCTTTAATTTAATAACGAAGTAGTCAGCTATACCACCCTTTGTATAAATGTTTACAATGTGTTTATAACAATATTGTACTTATTTAAATAAAAACCCCGAACCACAAAACAAGGAACAAAAACAATAACTAAACAACTAAATTGTAGTGTTAAAACCCTCTGAGGATGATGACCATGTCATTGAAATGTACATAAGGGTAACGTATTAAACATAACTTACAATTTAATTGTTTAGTTATTGTTTTTGTTCCTTGTTTTGTGGTTCGGGGTTTTTATTTAAATCAGTGTGATTTTGACGCCACAATGCTCTTTTATGTTTTTAATATTGTACTTGATAATTATAAGCTTACATTAATGTAACACTATTAAATTGATTTGTAAATACTGTATAATAATGACTAAATATTTATTCATTATATATAAATAAATTTTGTCAGTTTCAACATAATAATTTGTTTTCAAATATCCATATAATATTGCATTTTTGATATGTAGAACTAATTAATGTATGCTACTTTTAATATATTCTAAACTAGTATGTTTTCGGTTTTTTTCGAAAATCCCCAATATTATTGTCGGACAGATGGTTGAATGTGTTTGAAATATTATTACAAAAAATATAAAATAAAAATTGTATGTTAGGTCATAAATATAAGGGTTGCATAAAACCCTTAACTTTAAGGCGTCCGACAACAAGTATGCCCCGACAATTTTGTCGGACAAGGTTACCACTTAGTTATATATATTTTATAAACGATTCTGAAAAAATCAGCAGTTAGGTACTAAATTTTTTTACGCCATAACTTTGCCGTGTTCGGGGTGTCGGACGGGCAGAAATGACCAGTCATATTTGTCCGACAAAATGTTTTTCGTTTTCTACATAAAACAAACTTTCGATTAAAAGAAAGATTATTGTTTAGGTAATAAATTTTTTTACCGCATCAAATCAATGACTTTGCCGGGTTCTCAAAGGAAAACGCCCCGCTACCGAGAATTGTTGCAAATAAAAATGTTGTCCGACTCGACTTAAATAAGAGATATACGAAGTCTCAAGAGTTAGGTAATCATAAAATTTTAAAGGTCTGGGCCCTAGGACTATTAATGTCTATATTGTTTTTAAAAGTGTAAGAATATTTCTTTTTATAATGCATCAACCCCTTGTCATTGCGGTGCAACATATTACATAACACTTCTTGACATTTGTATTTGAATGCCCTTTTCAACGCCCCAAGTTCCACGGCGGTAGGAAACGGGAAATAAAGGGAGGTTGGGCACGACCACATCAAGATCCTACTGAAACCGAGAGATTGTACCGAATGAAAAAAAAATACCTTAGTTATAAATAGGTAGATTAATTACTGCACTACCTATACAATAGTAACAATACATTTGCCAATAATATTCATTTACTATCATTCATACACAAATTTTCAATTGTGATTCACAAATTGACACATTTATTTATAGTTTCAAAAATCCCCCCAAATTTATGACTCCTCCCCAAAATTTGTTTTGATGGCGCTCTGAGCGCCGTATCACCCCCTTCTGGGCACCCCTGAATATATAGATCGGGGAAGCAAAATATATAGATAGATGCCCCGATCCGGATTTGCATGGATCGATAGAGCAATCAAAGTTAAATGTATATTAACAACAACAAAAATATATCAACTATGTATTTTTATGGGGATTTTTAGTAACTTAACTTTTATCCCCCAAATCCCCTAAAATTTAGAATTTTTTTAAACCTTCTTAGCGAGCACCTATGGCCCTAGAGGAAGCTACAAACCAAATTTCATTCCAATCTGTTCAGTAGTTTTAGAGAAATCGTTATTTAGTCATTTTGTCCCCCCCAAATTCCGTAAAATTTCGAATTTTTTGAAAACCTTTCTTAGTTAGTACCTATGGCCCTAGAGAAAGCTACATACCAAATTTCGTTCCAATCTGTTAAGTAGTTTTTGAGATTTTGTGATGATTCAGTGAGTTAGTAATATTTGGCTTTTATATATATAGATGACTCAACTTGTTGAAAATGTGTAATTCAACAATTTCAATGTTTCACATATACCTTTGTAAGTTTTGTATTTTAATAAAAACTTGAATAATATTCAGAATTACATCACTGGTATTGAAACTTACCAGCAGAGGGTGAAAATATTGATGATATATGGCACCTGAATCAGGTATTTAAGGTATAGTGATACAGATAGGGACACTTAATGCAAATGTTTGTACTTACTTAGTTCAATGTTGGCCATTGTAATTTTAATTTATGTTATTTTTGTTAGAATATAAGATCAGTTTATTTTGTCAGATTATTAGATTTTTTTTATATTTTCCTTGTGATTATTATTTAATTTATATTTTCTATAGAATATAAGATTCAAAATACTTTTGTTGGAAAGCAATAATTTGTATTGACATAAAAAATATTTGGGACTAGAGAAAAAAATGGGGCTTTGGTGTAAAATAATTTGAAACTAATAAACGTATAAAAACATTTATTTTATAATAAATAGTATCATTATTTGTGTGCATTATTATTAAATGTTATTGTCAACTTTCATGTCTGATAATTTAGTCATATAAATTAAATATATTTTAAATGTGACAACACAATCAGGTAAATGGAAGAGGTAAAAATCATTAAGTGCTTTTTACAGTATAATTACCTAAAAAAATGGTCAAATTTTTTAAATAAACATTGAAAAATGTGCTGCTAATTAGTTTTAAGCACTGAAGTAAAAATAACAATGTATTGTAAAAATTAAATTTTTAGTTAAAAAAATGTAAATAAACTCAATTTACACAGGATTGTGAAATTGGTACTTAATGACTTTTACCTATAAACCAACAATATGTTAGTTTGAAAAAGTTGGTCCCCATTTACTTACTCTCTTGGCACTCACAATTTTACTAAATTTGTCTATGATAAGATTCTAACTGCATTTTTACATATTTTATATACAATCAGCGGGAAGGAATTTTTTACCGAAACCCACATAAAAATTAAAGTATAGCTGTATTAAATAATATGGTAATTTAGTTTAAATTTTATTTACAATAAAAAAGTGTTAGCACTTCAAATATTCAAAATCATTTTCCCGAAAATTATGGTTGGACCAGTTAGAACCTTGTCAAACCAAGGTAACGAGATATTGACTATTGACTAAAAACAAAGCATGTTGAAAAATAAAACACACTACTAAATAAACAACACTGACGATGTATTTACTAATGACAATCAAAATATGTACATAGTTTTAAAATGTGTTCTTTCTAGACTTTCCTCAACACCCCCTCTCTCTTTCAAGGCCAGTGTAACCCGGATGCTCGCTACTCACACTCGACTAGAAGTAAAACATTTTTCGTTTCCCCCCGCGATCTACGGCCCCCACAATCCTGCACCCTAGGCCATGACCTAGGTTGGTCTTATAGGTAATCCGGGCCTGGGTTATCTAATTCCGTAAGCAAAAATTTTACAATGAAATTGTGAGCGAATGGGAGGTGGTAGAAAGGTGGGAGAGATTTCATTTTAACGGTCTGGACATGAAATTTTGAGGAAAAATATTAATTTTTCTTAATTGTGTACCGAAAATTTGTTACGGAATAAAATAATTTCCATTTAAATAGCATGGGAATATATAGGTGTAAGTGAGGAGATTTTAGTATTAAAAACAGGTGCTTATATATAATAATTACCATTTACATAGCATAGGAATATATAGGTGTAAATCAGGTGATTTTAGTGTTAAAAACTAAAATTGTATGTAAATTGGTAAATTCAGCTATCATAACAACACCTGAAGTTGCAGTTTTGTGATGTGTTTAGTTATTGTAGCTGTATTTTTGTTTCAAAGAGAGAATTAAAATCAAAGCCTATAAGATTAAACACATTATAGGATTATTTATACTGTACTTGCTATTTTTTATTGTAATGAAAAACGCTGGAAGACAACCACACAGAGGGAGGCCATCACGAAGAAGTATTGCTCCTAGAAATGAGAACAACATACACCAGATTTGGCACGATATGCAAGAAGAGGAAATGGGCAGCCAGATTATTGTGAATTTATTCCTATTTGTAGATTACCACTTTCAAAATGAGGTAGCATTACACAACCTAGGACCAATGAATAATGCGTGCATGCATTGTGGTGCATTGGACTTCATTGATGAATTGACAAATGGACACTACAACTCTTGCTGCCACAATGGACTAATACATCTACTACAGCCTCAAAATAACAATGAGCTGCAACAGTTATTTAATAATGTGCATTTTATGAAAAACATAAGACAGTCCAATAGAGCTATGGCATTTGCATCCCTCTCGGCTACACAAAAAGAAGTACCAGGTAACGGAACATATTGTTTTAAAGTACAGGGCCAAATTCACCATTATATTTCAGACTTATTACCAAATGAGGATCAAACCCCTTTATATGGACACTTATATTTCATTGATACTACAATTGCAAATAATGTTAGACTACAAAGAGCCGAAAATAGTGAATTCAAATTGGAGATAGTTATACGTTTATCGGATGTATTATCGGATAACCCCTATTCACAATCCTACAGAAAAGCTTCTGAGTTTATAATAAATGAAGGCAATCAAAGCATTGGACTTAGATTTGTAGATAAAATTTCTATGGATCGGAGGCGATTCAACAAACCTACTGCAGATGAAATTGCCGGAGTGTTCAATTTGGAAGAAGGGGAACCCCCGCACAATCACCATGTAGTAATATATAACCACCAAAGTGGTCCTAAGCTATTATCAATATTAAGCCCACATTGTGATCCAATGCTATATCCTATATTATTTCCAAATTGAGAATCTGGATAGGACCCACAAATGACCCACAATGGGCAACGAAGACAAAGAATGTGCAAAAAACTCACTATGTTTCAATTTGCATGCTATAGACTTGCTGTTCGGGTAGGGTTCACAAATATCCATGCTGCAAAAAAGTTATTTCAACAATATATTGTCGATTTGTACACGATAGTTGAAAGTGATATACTCAATTATATAAGACATCTCAAAGTTGAACATTACTATGGATTGCAAGATTTTGTTTTGAAGAGAGCATAGTTAGAAAACGTTACTGCGAATAAAATTGTTATCTTGCCATCATCATTTGATGGAAGTCCGCCTAACATGGCTCAGCAATATCAAGATGCGATGGCTATTGTGCAAAAATATGGTGAACCACATCTGTTTATATCTATGTCTTTGCAACCCTAAATGGACAGAAATACTCTCTTCACTTAAAGATAATGAAACTTCAGCTGATCGCCCAGACATTGTTTCCAGAGTATTCAGATGCAAACTGAATTAATTAAAAAAGGATATATTAAAGAAAAAGGTGTTTGGAAATGTTCTTGCTTATGTGTATGTAATAGAATTCCAGAAACGTGGCTTACCCCATTGTCATATGCTTATAATCCTTGACGAAGAATCAAAATTCCGTAAACCAGCCCAAGTAGACCAATGTGTCTTTGCAGAGTTACCTAATCCTAATGAGTTTCCAAGGCTTCATTATATTGTTGTTCGGAACATGATTCATGGGCCATGCAGAGTGCGAAATGTCAAAGTACTCTGCATGAAGGATGGAAAGTGCTAAAAAAATATCCCAAAGAGTTTTTAATGAAACCGTTGAGAACAACAATGAATATCCACTTTATCGTCGACAAAACAATGATATCACCGCCCAAAAGGGCGTTAACCTGGTTGGCAGTAGAGATGTTGTGTCATATAATCCGTATCTATTGATGAAATTTAACGCTCACATAATTGTCAAAGTGTTTAATATGTATATAAAGGATATGACTCAGCTTGCTTAGAATTTGTAAATAGTGTACAAAATATGCTCAAATTTGATGAACCCGCTTTGCCTTTATGCGGAATGTTAGTTGTCGTGAGGGTTTTGGCGTCTACACTCAAATCAAATGCACGAACAATCTCATACGATAATTCGCTTGGCTGTTCATGAAGAAGGGCGTCACAATGTTTCTTTCAGTGAGTGAAATGAGATGTTAGCTCTTCAGTCTTTGGAGGAAAAACACACATCATTGAAAGTATGGTTTGATAAACAATCGAGATCCTAATGCACGCCAATATCTATATGCAGATATTCCACAGCACTACAGAATTGTTTTAAACAAATGGGTACGTCGACAAAGATGTGGATCAAAAGAATAGGCCAAATTTACAATGCAGCACCAAACAATCGAATCAGATTTTACTTACATATATTACTTCTACATATTAGAGGAGCTACATCATTTGATGATACGTGATTCTACAATGGGATGACATATGACTCCTTTAAAGAAGCTGCAGTTGCAAGGGGACTCCTGCATGATGATGCAGAATGGCATCGTTGTGTGGAAGAATTATAAAATAGTCTAATGCCTAAACAGTTACGAGATTTCTTCGCATACATTTGTTGTTTCTGCAAGCCGACATCTCCACTGGCGCTTTGGAATTCTTTTAAAGAAAAATTCATAGAAGACTTCCATGAAATTAATGTAGATGAGGCTGAAAATACAGCTTTGCAACAAATTCTTAGAGAAAATGGATTTGATTGTGCCACCCCCAATTTACCAGTACCTCAAAACATAAACGTTTTGAATAATTATTGTAACGTAGATGAAGAGTCTGTACGAGGTGCCGAAATGTAGCGAACAAAAAACTGTTGTTGATCGAGTTCTCAGTGCAATTTCAGGTAATACAGGTGACAGACTGTTTTTCTTAGAGGCTCCAGGGGGAAGTGGTAAAACATTTGTATATTCGTGTCTTCTACACATAATCCGAGAAAGAGGTAAGACTGCATTGGCAGGTGCCTGGACTGGAATAGCGGCATTACTTTTAGATAGAGAACCTACACTTTATCCTTTGTTTGGACTCCCCGTACCTGTTCAGGAATCATCTATTTCATCGATTAAGGTAAATTCTGAAAAAGCCTCTACTTTGAGAGATTCTGCAGTTAGCCTATAATAATAGATGCAGCATCCATGGTTCCAGCCACTGCTGTTGATAGCATTGGTCGTCTGTTGAGAGATATTATGAAAAGTAATGATCCCAATGTCTTTAATTGGTACCAATATGGGGAGGGGGGGGGGGGGTAAAGTTGTCCTTTTTCGAGGTGACTTCAGGCGAGTTTTACCTGTGGTGCCACTATCTAGCAAGTTACAGATAATTGAAGAATGCTTTCAGAGGAATAAAATTTGGAAACATGTAATTATATTGCATTTGAAAGAAAACATTCGTGCAAATCCAAATTATACTACATTTTGTGATTGGCTTTTCGGGGATGCGGAATACTACCCCCCGGAAAACTACCCCACCCAGGTGAAACGTGACGTCACGAAATCTGCCAACTAACCAATATGGGAGCAGTGTCCGCGACTGGAATACTACCCCTCCTAGCAAAAGCAGGTCGCCGGAATACTACCCCCGGAAAACTACCCCCCCAAGCAGGTTCCTACAATTATACTGTTATCGGCAACATACTGTGACTAAACAGTTTAGGTTAGTCCTCTAGTTTTTTTAAATTTTAATTATATCGAAACTTGAGTGTGCGTGACTGGAAAACTGCCCCCCCGATCTCTGACGTCAAAATGACGTAGGAACCTGCTTGGGGGGGTAGTTTTCTGTGGGGTAGTATTCCGGCGACCCGGCTTTTCGTTCAACTGTGTACAGTTGAACATTTGAACAGTTATACATGTTTATGGCGACTCAATAACTCTACAAAATATTCAAAACTACTCCAATAAAATAATAGTATGTCCTTCAAATGAACACTGTGACAATTTGAATGAGGAAGTTACAAATTATTGACAGAGACTCCAAAGAATATTTCAGTATTGATGAGGTAGTTTCAGAAGACCCTACAGAGAGGTTGAACTTACCAATCATGTATATCAACTCAATTACACCATCAAGAATGCCACCACACAAGTTAGTTTCAAAATTAGGTTCAATAGTAATGCTCATAAGAAATATGAACCTTGAATCTGGATTAGTTAATGGAGTAAGAATGGTTGTGTAAGGTATGTCTGATTAAAGTATAAAATTAGAAGTAATGACTGGAGTAGGCCTAGGCAAAGGGAACATAGTTTTCATGCCAAAAATGAAACTAATATCTACAGATCCTAATAATGCTCTTTAAGTTTATTAGGATTCAATTCCCATTGTGATTATCTTTCGCTATTACAATGAATAAAGCACAAGGCCAAACTGTCACAAATGTTCTGTTAAAAGCGTCTTTCTGTCATAAGATGAAAAAAGCAGTTAGAGTTGTACCAGGTGGATTAAGGCCCTTTGATGTACATTTGCATCTATGAAATAAACACACTGTCCATTCTCTAAATGTATTGCTAAGTGAACCACAGCTGGATTGCGTTCATATATGGAAATGAGGATTGATGCTTAAGTATCGTCCAGCCGGTATTGTGAAATTTCATCGATAAGTCGTACTTCATTTCTGTCACTATTTTCTGGTTGCACACCAAAAATATCGCTGCCTTTATTTACATATTTACAGATGTATTTGATTGATTTGAAGAATTGCAATATTCTATGTTTATGTGCGCTGTATGTTTTTGACAACAGTGGCGAATATGGAACCACCCAACGGTTGTCTACACAATTATCACCATTTTTCATGTGTATAGTTGCCGAATTCCCGCCATCTTCAGTTGATCATCTCTTATTCCGAGGATATCCATTGTCTCCTGTTACTGTGAATGCTCGAGTGTATTGCTTAGAGCATTTCCCGTCTACCATACATGGTGCATTTGGATTTAGTGTACTGCATGGTTCATGTATCATGTTTTTGATAACAACTGCATACAAATCCTTATCGATGTTGAGAAAGTAATGATCATTTGGGTATATTTGAAAATATTCGATTGTTCATCCCCACTTTCTCCCCCCATATCCCCTTGTATCGGGGGATTAAAATAGAAAAAAACATATGTTGAAGCGTGTTGTATATTGTGTCAAAATTTAAGCCCAATCGATGCAAAACATTTTAAGGTTTTGAAGCGTACACAAATCAATTTAACATTTTTATTTATATAGATTTTTAATGACAACCCAAAACGTGTTTTTTTAATTATTTATTTATAACTCCCTTTAGAAGCAATACAAACACAAAATATCAACACATCTATTATAGCTATTTTATAGAGTAAAAATCAGTGAGACAAAAAAAACAAAACAAAATTCAACAACAGACATAAGTGAACCTTGACTTGTATCATATTCTTAATTATAAACACTTTCGCCTAGTCGCACTTACACACCTATACATAAAACTAATATAAATATCTTATTACAATAACATATTTTCTAATTTAAACTCAAAGTAAAAATACATTTAATTAAATAAAAAAAGGTAGTTAAACTTCGGATGTGGTGACCTTTTTACATTTTTATATTTGCATTATTTAATGAGAAAAAAATTCGCAGACTTTGATTTTGAGTCAAGTCAAATAACAAATTTAGTTAGAAACAAATGTTTTAAACTAAAATATAACCACATTTGGACTGTCCTAACCTTTAAAAACATAATTTTCAGAATCATTTTCTGACCATTATTACTCCAGTAATCTTATTACGCGTTTAACATTGCTCTTATGGGAGTTGAAATTCAAGATGGTGGCTGGGTCTGCAGAGCCTTAAAATAAACCATGGAAGCACAAGTTTGACTCGGTAGACAAGGGTTCCGTAGATCAACAGACCAGAAAGTGTTGCAGAAATTATATCAATAAAAATTGGGTCTGCGTCGGACCAAACGGTGGAAGTTATACTTTGGCCATTCGTATATTCGTATACTTTCCTATAATTTTTGGAAAAAAAATTTCCCAGCCGGGGACCGAACCAGGGATTCTAGTGTGGAAGTCGAGAGTGCGTTAACCACTCACCCACCGAGACTCTTGAGGTATTTCTTGTAGAGAAAAGGTATACAAAGACTCTTTCCGGATTTTACTCCTAACTTGTGACGCGGTTTCTCGACCGACACCCCAGCCCGATTACAACGGGCGCAAAGAAGTATAACTTAAAAAATATAACACAGTTCAAAGAAAAAACCCCACATGACTCTGGAAGAGAAAAACAAAACAAAGAAAAACTCCCGGCTCCCCTAAAGGCATAGCGCCCATTGGGGATAGCCACTCGTACATTTTGTGAAACATAAATATAATATGACAGCAGTAAGTCAAAAATTAACCAAAAGCTATATAGCTCCTAAATTATAAATTATAATTTACAAAGAGTTTTTTCTGAAGTTATTTTCACCCAAAAAATATATTCGAGCATTCTACCCAAACAAACTGTTTGGAGCAGTTTGGAACAAACTGTATATTCGAGCATTCTATATCATCCAGACAAACTGTTTCTGAATATTAATTACAGGAATTAGATTACTAATGTAAGTCTCTCCCCAACTATACAAACCAAACTGTTACCTACTTTGAGCCAGTAAAAAATAAATTGTGCGCTTAAATTCCGGAGGACACATATTTCTAAGAAAAATAAAACACTCTTAAAATACTACCTCCAACTTAGATTTCAACTTAGGCAAATGAACTTTCCAATTTAATTAATTGTCGAAGAATACATCCAAATATTTTATGCAGCTTCTTGCTTTAGCAACACACATTTTTTCAATAACTTCTTTTACACGTTCAATTTGAGCATGGATATTTTATGTCCTCTGTGAAATCATAACTTCCCTTTAATATGAAATTTACATAGTTAGTTTTTCCCATACGATTTTTTTAAAACTACCATCTAATGGCTATTAAGGGTGGGTTTTCCTAGCTCCGCACTTTCTGCGGAGCGCACTCAACAACATGTAATAGAACGGGGCCGTTTTCCTAGACCCCTCCGCGCTTCGCAGTGCGCTCTGCGCAACTGGACGACTCCTTTGAGAGCAGTCAAGTGCGGACCGCAGAGCGCAACAGAGCTATTTTTGGGCACTAGTTTTAGTTTTACAAGAGAGTGCTGTAGTAGTATGAATATTATTGATATAAATATACAATGTCTAATAAGTTTACGGCTAGTGAGGATGAACAGCTTATCGAGCTCGTCGGTAGTCATCCAATACTGTGGAATATTACCGATAAACAGTTTAAAAACACCATTTTTTTCCAGCACTAAATTAAAAAATCCTCAATTTTGAGCCCCCAAAAATTGTACGCAGTAGGCGGCCGCAATTGTCCGGCCCTGAGCCTACCCCACTTCGTCTATTACCCTTGACATCGATTGTGAAATAATACATTAGATAATCAATGATTATAAGCCTAGACCTATTGTTAAAGTAGGTAACGATTAAAATACATGTTGTTTTTTTTTAAGTAGGACTTAATCAAATTTTTGTTATTTTTTTTGGTTATAATAAACAATATATATTTCAGCACAAAATTGAACAAACAGAATAATATACACTATATATGCAGTAGTTTTCGTCTGCTAAGTTTTGATTTTACTTCAAATAATAATGGTAATTTAGGCAATTTAAGTACGTTTTTAAGGTTAATGAACCGCTGTTAACTTATGTTATTTAAAAAATTTTTTATTATAAGTAAAACATATTATAAGTGCTAAAATAGTTGTCATTATACAGTAGTTGCCAGTATGACTATCAAATTCTGGCACCTTGTATGGGCAGGAGATTGGCCTTTTGACCAACAAAAGTGGTACGTAATTCTTTTATGTTCTTTATTTTGAAGTTGTGACGAAAAGTTGACAGACAATGTGGTTGGCTGTCTGTATTAAGGCTCGGGTCTCTAAATTCAAAACGACGAAGATGGCTGCAATTTTAATCTTAACCTAACCTAACGATACCTTCACTTTTAAGCATATTTTTGCGTTATTTTCGTCAAAAAATGAAAAATTTTTTTTTTCTTAAAGTAAAATAGATTGTGGGTGTTGATTGCTAAGATTTTTTGCAATACTGTATCGCTTTTTGCAACTGAGTAAAAAATTAATAAAGTTTACTATTTATATCATACGCTTATGAAAACAAAACAACGGTTTTTGAAAATGTATTCGGCATATGACATTACGTATTTCAAAATGAAATCAAATTTTTAAATTTATTTCTCGAACTAACGGAAAAAATGACTTATTCTGTAGCTGCTCTTATGGGAATCAGGTTCAATAATGCGGCCCTTAACCAATTCAAAATCAACTATAAACAGATAGTAAAAGAAATATATTTATGTAGTAATAATACACTACAGTAAAACCCCGGTTAACTGAACTAAGGGCGGGGGGGGGGGGGGTTTCGGATAACTATTTTTTCGGTTAAGCCATGAACATCTAACACTACAGTTTTGAAAGGTTTTGAAAGTCAAAAAGTCTCTTTGTAAGCTACATTTATGTTCTTTATTTAAGTTAAAATTACATTTTTAGGATTACAGTACATCACTCATTAAATTAAATAAAATTAAATTAATCGCAACAGTTTTTAATAAACTTCCATTTTCGATTTCATTGATAGCAGCTAATTTATCAGCAAACGTAATCACAACACGCTTCAGCTTATTGTTAGTCACCATAACACAAAAATACAAATACACTTGCAAAGGAAATAAAAAACCACTTGTGTCATGATATTAGGAGGGGTGGGAGAGTTATCAGTGTTGTTATAGTTTTAAACTGATAAAAAGTCAAATACGCAGTGCAACTGCGCAGCTAGGAAAACACTACCTCACAGCGCTCTAGAGCTAGAAAAACCCAGCTTTAGGTCATCATTCATGATGACCTGTTTAACATAGCATAGTGCAGTATCATCCCCAAATGATGGCAAGCTGCCATTTAGTCGTGCATTACAAAAATTAATATATTATATAAGAAACAATATAGGACCCAAAACAGACCTTTGAGGTACGCCATACTTGATTTGCCTCATTTTACTAATAACACCATTTACTCTCACACATTATTTCCTTCCAGCAAGATAGCTTTGAAACCAACTCAATGCAACTCCTCTGATACCAAAATTTGAAAGTTTATGGATCAGTATCGAATGATCAACAGTATCAAAAGCTTCTATGCCTTCATTTACACTCCTCCTTAAATTTGAAAGAGTTTCTTCTGTATTCATACCTTCTCTGAATCCATATTGGTTACTACTAAAAAAGTTAATTTTGTTTAAATAACCCATCAGTTTTCGTTTCATAATTTTTTTGAGAATCGTTGAAAAAAGGGATGTTGCCTAAAACTATTACATTATTATGCGTTAGTAGACCCGTTTTTGTGAATAGGAATCAGGCTTCCTTGAGTTAGTCAGGAAAACGCCAGAACCAAAACTAAAATTAAAAACGTATAGCAAGACATCGATAAATTTACGATAAGTAAGTTTTATCATAGTAGAGCTGATACCATCAGTGCCTGGAGATTTCCTACTTTTTAAACAGTTAATCGCGCAAACAATATCTCTTTCTGAAATCGAATCTAAAAACATGGAAGAAGCCCCACACCTGCAACGAAAACAAGCTTCTAGATCGGATGAAACACAATATATGAATCATTTTTATGATCTAGTTCACAGGATATATCATTCACAACAGACAAAAAGTATGTGTTGAACCTATCAGCTACACTATCTCAGCATCATCCTGTAATTTACCATCAACCAATAAACTTATTTTATTATTCATTGACTCAGTTTGACCAGTTATCTGTTTTAGAATACTCCATGTCATGGTAGAGTCCCTCTTGCAGTCTTTTAGAAGAAAAAGTTAATAATTAATTACTTTTTATTTTATGTATATAATTGTGTAATTTATTACAAAAACTTTTATAAGTTTCCCTTGATCTATCATCAGTGGACATTTTTTAAGTTTTTTATAAAATAAATCTCTTTTTTTAATGTGCTTACAAATGTCATTAGTTATCCACGGTTTTAATTTTGTGAATACCTTAGTATTATAACTTACATATGTCGCTTTAGAAATAATAATATTAAAATAAATTTAGAATAAGCAAGGAATGCAGTAAGTTGTTGATAAACATCGGTCCAATCTACGGTATCAAAAGCACTATTTAAACACTCATAATTGATGCGATAAGATATTATCTGCTTACCGTCGAAGTCAACTCTCCTCCCATCAAAGTCAGCAATGTCATGCGATTCAATTATCTGTGCCTCCACATTTATTCTAACTTATTTCAAACTCTAACTTAAACATGGTCAATAGAAGTTTCTGAATCCTCTGTAATTTGTGTAGGCTGATTTATCAACGATTCTAGGCTAAAACTACGCAGTAATGTTTTATAATTATTTGAAACAATAATTCTGTTCTGCATTCTGGGGACCATGATCGGTGCTTATTTACCACTCCCAACCTTAGGTCTCACCATAAGGGTCACTGCAATAGCTCATCTTTCCTATGGAAATTCGCTAATAAAGTAGATACTAAAAGAGGAGGTGTTTAGTCATATCACTTCACTGAGTATGCCTTTCTAAATACACAATTAAGTATTTGTTTTTCTCTAATCACGATTCGTTTTCACAAGTTAAGAATGTTCAAGACTTTTAACAAGTCCACAGACGGATATATATATATATATATATATATATCCAGTTAATATATTTTTAAATTTTTAAATTGTTCTTGTTTCTTTTTTTTTAATTGTTAATTTTAAAATTTTACTATTGGCAACCGATCCATCATTTGTCAGGAAACTGAACTAGGTATTCCTACCCCAACTTTAAAAACAAATAACTTTGGCTCCGAGTAAATAATCAGCTGCTAGTAGAGATTGTAGTTCATATAATAAACACTAGGAACGATATAATCGGATTTAAGTTGGTTATGTTAATTTGTTATTAACCAGTTTGTGAATTAGTAATACTGTTAATAGAAAGGAATAATTAATCTATTTACACTGGATTCCACGTTCACCGTGCAGTATAGAGCGCCCATAAGTCATGTTAGCTATACGACAGTCTCAGCTATAATAGCCAACTGAAAAACATCAACTCCCATGCAACGCTCGTACAGATGACGCAACCCGCATAACAATAAACGTGATGTTCGCTGTAATTATAGTAGCATGTCTATTCTCCCGTAAGAGCTGTACTGCTCGGTGAACGTGGAATCAAGTATACATCCAACAAGTGTACTGCAAGAATAAGTGATGTAAATAAATTATCTCTAAAAGAATAAAATAGAAAATCAGGAACGCTGATTAATGTTCCGGGATATTAACAATTAAAAAAGTACAAAGTTCTTTGTGAATAATTTATTAAATATAAAATTTAAATTTCGGAATGTTTCCCGTGTAACAATATTTTGTGATTATAATTGATGCAAAAGCGATAACATTTGTTGTAGTTTTTTAGTGGGGGTTGTACTCTGTCTGGGGAGAGTGGCTAGAACTATTCGTCTTCGCTGCCTTCAATAATCGCTTCGGCAGGTCGTTGTTAGTTAGTTTGAGCTACTTCAAACATGTCACATGCAATTCCACTGCATTTCCAATCTACTAGGCGTTTATCTATCAGTTTTGTTTTATACATATATGACTTAAAATACTTTGAATTTATGGTAGATACACTGTAGACTGTTTCATTCACTAGAAAAATTTTAAAAAATTGCATTAAAAAGGAACAATAAAATTAAACGTTAAAGTAATACAATTAAAAAAAAAAGAATTACCTACTTGAAATAAGACTGACATACAATAGTCTCACTGATACAATAGTCTCATATTGTCTACAGTGTGGGAGACATACATGTAACATTTAGAACACCAAAGGTCTTATCATCAGAGTTTAAACTTCGTTTGCAAACTTCATCAGATCAGGAATATGCACCTCCTTAAGTTCCCTCCTGCAGTATGCAGATTGTACCCTTGGCAGAAAGCAGCAAAGTGCAGTGATGTTTCCTCCAGTTTGCATCGTCGGAAGTTGAGTGTGTTAGTCTTGGCCTATTTAGTGCACAATGTCCTGTAAGAATGCCTACCACTATCTTATCATCAAAAACTGTTAGATTACTGCTCATCTCTTCATCTGGTCCTTCCAGGAAGGTAATTGACTACATAATCATCCCTCCCAGTTCAATATGAAAACTATAAGTCATAAATAATTTAGAATTTTACCGCACAGAGCGTTAAAGTAAAATACCTTTCACAAATATCTTTAGTTATAAAAAATTTTTAATTATGAATGTCATAATCACCTGTTATTTACAATAATATTTTGTGGGAATCGGAGACATTAGGCTATTTGACAGCATATATTTTGACTTGATGGTACACTTAAATTTATGTGGGCTGTTTCAAACTATTGGCTTGGTTGTTTCTTGATGATCTTTTTGATTGCTGATACATTCTTAAAGTTGCTTCTTGCTATTATAATTTGAGTTCTGTCTAGAAAAATATAAAGTTTACGTTTAAGTAACATTTTCAGTTTCGTTTCTGTCATATTTTGAAACTAATATCTTCTTCACTTCTGGAAAAGAGTTTTGAGGTTTCTGAGGACACTGAAAATTGTCTTTCCATGGGGTTCAATTCGGGTAAGTTTCTTTAGTTGTTTAGTGGTATTCATCAGCCTCAGTACAAATTGTTTCAGACAGAAGTTGCTCATATTCCTTTCTATAGTTTGTGCAAACAGGGAGGCAGTCGGTCATTCTCAACCGTCCCACACACACAAGTGCAGGGGTTATGACCGACCCTTATTAGGATTAGTGCGTCACCAATTGGGATAATTCTATGTAAATAGATTCCAAACACGGCGTGTAAACGACTATCCATTAAAATAACTTTAAAATTATCGGTTTATAAGCGGACTTGGTTCTATAAATATTTTGTTATGTATATTTTTGAACGAGTTCTTTGGGAGGATGTTTTATATTTTTAACAATGCGTTTTTATTTTACTTAAGTGTAAGGGATGTTATTGCAGTTGTACATTTTGCCATTATAATAGTGCAAAACTAATTCAAGTTACTGAAAGTGGTAAACACACTTATTCTGACACTTTTGTTAAAGAAAATGAACAAAATAGTTCAATTAGTAAATGGACAATGCATCCCTAACGGTACTACGGATACCGTTTGTTAGAAGACTTCAAACATGTTTGTTCTTAAAAGTAGATCAGTTTAACACTACCCATACCCATAAATTGAAAGGTGTAAAGACACTCTTTGAAGAAGCAGTCGATAAGTTCATGCCAAATTTGTGGGAAAAGTATGTGGAGCATTTCGAAACCGTGATCATCGATTGCAAAATTGAAGGTCTTGACCAAAGAAGAGTTCAGCAGTTCCTGAAAAACCTAACACCAGGGGATGAAGATAGCGACTCATCCAGTAAAAGTGAGAGCGACAGTGATGTAGATGACTTGAGATGTGCGTCTTTGTAACTGTTACATATTTAAAAATGGATTAATGATTTTTAAAAGCATTACTTTGTTAAGTTAAGAAAAAAATAGTTTATAGTAACCATTTTTATGTTTCATTGTACAAAACTCTATCCCCCTACTTTAGACCTATTTTAGATTTTATTAAATTAAGTTTCACAATTAATTGTAAAAGCAGTTTTATTTTCCATTGTTATTAGCACCTGGAATAAAAATAAAAATTAAACAAATATTTATATAATAGCAACCAAAGTCCGCTCGAGAAACAACTTGTGTGTTAATATTATTTTAATGGTTTGTTGTATACATGCCGTGTTTGGTATCTGTTTGCTCAGAAATAATTTACTGGATCATAATAAATCAGAATCAGAATCATACTAATATGTGTTTTCTTTAAAATTCAATGTAAAAAACACTAGGGGTATTGAGAACAGCTAACAATAGGTAACGCTCCGCAACTAATAAGGGTTGGTAGCCCGTGAGTTATGTGCGTGTGCGAGGTTAGTACATATATCGGCGTGAATCCTGGCACTTTACTTCGCTCTGGCGTGATGAGCCGGGGTTTGAGGAAAGGACATAAGTGGAGAAAAAAAAAACATTTCCCACACCGTTTTCTAATGTGACTCTTCCTTCAGACAAACTAGTTGATGCTTACCTCATCCTTAAACAGAGATGTACCGGATACCGGATATTCAGTCAGTGGTGACTCTTACTTGTATAAAATTAGTATAAAATTGGAACTGGTTTATCTATCCGCCGGGAGTACTGATGTTTTTAGTCATGTTAGTAGAGGTTTGCTCAAGTGCCAGCTTGTGCGCCGGTATCTGTAGCAGATAGCACCCCTTTCCAACCGCCATCCCTATTTGCACAAACTATAGTTGCTTGCTTACATTTTTCTAGGGGTACACATCAGCCTCTGTGTTGATTGATTCTTAGAAAGATTGGTCAGGATGCCGCCAAGTACAATTATTTCGTTTTTTCAGGTTTGATCGTCAAATTATGTAAGGATTATTTCAGATAGAGGTTGGTCATGATACTTTCAGGTAAATGTATTATGTTTTTTTCACATTCGATCGTCAAATTATGTGAGGATTGTTTCAGACAAAGGTTGGCAGCAATACTTTCAGGTACATTTTTTTTCATGTTAATTGTTAAATTATGTAAGAGTTATATTTGAGACTGAGGTTCATCACGATACAAGAAGGTAAATTTATTTTGATTTTCAGGTTTGATCGTCAAAAGATGTGAGGATTGTTTCAGACATAGGATGGTCACGATACTTTCAGGTAAATGTATTTCGTTCTTCAGGTTTGATCAGTCAAAAGATGTGAGGATTGTTTCACACATAGATTGGTCACGATACTTTCAGGTAAATGTATTTCGTTATTCAGGTTTGATCATCAAAAGATGTGAGGATTGTTTCAGACATAGGTTGGTCACGATACATTCAGGTAAATTTATTTAGTTTTTCAGGTTTGATCTTCAAAACATGTGAGGATTGTTTCAGACATAGGTTGGTCACGGTACTTTCAGGTAAATGTATTTTGTTTTTCAGGTTTAATCGTCAAAAGATGTTTGGATTGTTTCAGGCATAGGTTGGTCACGATACTTTCAAGTAAATGTATTTTGTTTTTCAGGTTTGATCATCAATCAAAAAATGTGAGGACTGTTTCAGACTGAATTTCACCATGATACTTGCAGGTACATTTATTTCGTTTCTCAGGTTTAATCGTCAAAAGATGTGAGAATTGTTTCAGACATAGGTTGGTCACCAT
>JAGFPH010000008.1:334385-349352 GCA_018207615.1 Philaenus spumarius
TTTTAGTGCATAAGGTTTCGCTTCTTATAGTGTTAAGTATTCATTGCTAGGACCCAGATAAACACACTTCACAATATTAAACATGCTACGGTGCTTACTGTTTCGTCTGTCTGTATGTATGTTTTTTTGTGCAAAATAATTCATACCTAAAAAACAGTTTGACCGAATGAGTTCAAACTTGACATATTATGTAAATGCTTCAGATTCCAGGTGATGATAACCACTCATTTTTTTCGGCTTTAAAAAATGCCTCTGTCTATCCATGACAATATCACTGCCTTTATTATGTGAAACCCAGTTACTCAAGCTAAAATTCTTACCCTACTGCGAACGTCAAGGTACAGGTCTACCACTAGTAATATCCTACCCCCATTTAAATGCCTCTGTCCCAATTAGTCTTCATTCCGTGAAAATATGAAGTAAACAATAATGACGGTAATCATTCCTTTCAATGTATTGTAGCCATAATAAAGTTTATTTTTATTAACGTGTGAAAAATATAGTTTTTTGTTACGGGAAGGGATATTTTCTATGAATAAATATTATTTTGTAAATTATATTATGGTTACTATAGATATTATTTCAGGGTGGGTTTCTTTAAAATGAGAACTCCGAACGTCATTATCGTCTGGAAAACACGGTACAAATTAGTTACAGTACAGTGAGTGATTCTTGGAATCGACGAATATGCCAGAGACAGGGAGGCGGGAAGTGTTTCCTGGAACCTAACTCCAAATATCCTGTAAATTTCCACACAAATTAAATTAAATATTGCTCTTCACGTGATCCATTTCCATTAGTTTTAATATTGATGAGTTATGTCTTTCACGAGTAAACTATGCGTAATATATTTTTCTTCATTTCCCCGAATGTAAAGAAGTATTTTCAATTTGTTTTTCGTTAGTTGTTTTGTTTTATGTTGTATATACATTTTCATAATTTTTTTGACTGTGTTATTTATATATTACGACTGATAAGCCTTCACATTATGTAACAAAACTCTGTTTTAAAACAATGTTACATAACTTTTCACTAAAGGTGGCAGTTGTAGAAAACTGAAAGTTATTTAATATTGTTATTTGAAACTAAAAAACTATTTGACTATTTGAACACTTAACTATTTAACTATTTGAAACACTTCTTTAAAGGATTCCAGTTTTCCGCGAGTGAACAAGTTACATAACTTTGATAAAAAAACAGTGAAAATATTTAAAAAAAACAATGTTACTCGTTTCCCATACAGTGTCGATGAGCCACATTTACATTCTATATCAAAACACAGTTATGAAACATGTTACATAACCTTTTGCTAAAGAATGCTTTTGTTGAAAAGTGAAAGTTATTTAAGACTGTTACAGAGTAAAATTTGAAACACCTCTTAAAGGATTCCCATCCAGTATCAATAAAGTATCATTTACACATTTACACTATGTAACAAAGCAGTGCTATAAAACGATGTTACACAACTTTAAACTAAAGAATGATCTAGTAGAAAGTGAAAAATATTTAACATTGTTATGGAACAATATTTGAAACATCTCTTAATGGATTTCAGTTTCAAAAGTTAAAAAGTTACATACCGGTAACTTTGTTATTAAACAACGAAAATCTTTTTAAAAACAATGTTACACGTTTTCCATCCAGTGTCGTTAAAGCAGAATTTACGCTGTGTAACAAATCACTGCTTTAAAACAATGTTACATAACTATTCACTAAAAAATGTAGTTCTAGAAAAGTGAAAGTTATTTAACATTGTTGTATAACAATATTTGAAACACCTCTTAAAGGGTTTCAGTTTCACGAGTTAAACACTTTTTTTTTTAAATAAAGCAGTAGTCTTTTCAAATTAATAATAATTATAACAACATTTTTTTAAATTAATAATTCAAATTTATTATTTTTTAGTTATATAATTTTTTTATACATCTGGCGGAGATACATCAGGGGGGGGGGGGCTATAAACATATATGTCCGGAAGCTCTTCTTTTACCAGATATCCGCTTTTTGTTTCTTTTTACTAAATAATTTATATCGCTAAAACGGTTTAACCGATTGAGTTGAATTTTGCACCTTACTGTCAATAATTATTACTTATTGAAAGACCTAATTTTGACAAAAATAATCAAATCGTTCCAACAATGAGTAAAATTACAGCCATTCGAACATTTTAAATGAAAATAACTTTAAAATAATATACTTTCTAAAAAATAAAAAGAGTAATTTTTTGTAGTTCGTTTTGTTTTCTATCCAATGGTATGATTATCAAACTTGTCCAACAAAGTGTCAAAGTAAAACAGCGTCAATTGGGCCGTTCTTCATACATAAATTAATTATTTAGTAAAAACACAATTTCGTATAGCTGGTAAATATTTTAACATCATCCCTTTTAAATATAACTAAAATGCGTTCCTGCCTTACTAAGATTTTTAGATTGTATTTGATCTTTTTTATCTACGTATAAAATCATTGACGAAATTACCCTTTTTAAACAAATTATACCCTTAACAACCTACTTATTCCTAATATTAAACAATTTATAACCTGCTTTGATGTTATAATAAAAATATTATTTTCCTGGACTTTGATTGACCGTTACTTTGAAACGAAGCAAGATACTAAGCTCTATACTCCGTTCACCTTGCCGTGGCGCCTGAAGGATTAGGAGACCCTTTGCGTTCGTACGCGCACTCACGAGCGCCCCCCACACCCTCGACCCGGACGGTCAGGTATCAGGCAGGTACACAAGTACTGGAGACGCTACACAATATTCAAGTTGAATCTTTATCCTAATTATATGATTATTTTTGAAATCTTCGTTAAATTCTGAGAAAAATGAGTCCACACAACATATTGTTAGGACCAAAAAAGTGGATTTTGGGAACTTTTATAGTTAAATTAACGACTCCAGCAATGTAAAAACACGTTTATTAACAATTAATAAGTATTTACCTTATTCAATATAATTTAATAACTCGTACAAGAATAATTGGAGGAAACATGTTAAGAAATAAATCAAACAAAAAACAATCGACTAAATGAACCAGGAATGTTATACCCAATATTTACATGCTATAGTTAAATTAACAACTCCAGTAATGTGAACACAAGTTTATTAACAATTAATAAGAAATTACCTACTTTAATATAATTTATAACTTATACAAGAATGCAATTGGAGGAATCGTGTTAAGAAAAATATAAAAACTGTATATACTAAAATAACCAGAAGTTTTGTTTACAATATTTACATTCAAAATATATTAGGAGTTAAAGACTTTTCCGAGAACACATTTAAAATATATTAAAACAACAAAAACTATAAAGTGAATAAGAAATGTGGAAGCAAATAATGTGGAAGCTAAGTTAGTAAACTGATGTTTTAAAATGTTTATACTTAATTATTATTCAATTCTCAACTAATATATTTTACTTTCATGTTTGTTGCAATAATACAACAACATGTGAATAGTATCATATTTAAAATCATAAAATATAAGATTTATGTAAATGCCTCGTGTCTAAGAACATAAGTGAACATATCTGTTTAAAACTAACACATAAAATATATCAGAAAAGTGTAGAAAATAGAATAAGATGGACAAAATTAAAACTTTAAAACCTTTCTGTATTTTGAATAGCAAGTGGTATTATTAAAACTGACAAATTTAAATTTTAAAATATTAAATGTGAGATTAAATTAGTCCTCAGTCCATACCTGCAAAATCCTAAGCCAGAGGGAAGCATCTTTATCTCTTTCATACAGGCTAAACGGTTTGTCCGATTCAAGTTTAGACGGAAAATCGTCAGTCAGAAATTTAATTGTCTACAACTTTCTAATTTACTGTTTTCCTCTATCTCCCACCGTTACTTCTTCAGACACGGAAATGGCAAACATATCACAGTGAAAAACATATTTCCCTAATGTAATGTCGTGTCTGTCCCGAGTAGTGTGTATACTTCCAGCTGTCGGACTCGGACACCAATCAACCATATACTTTAAATGTTCGTATTGTTGTCTACTTTTCAGAACAAATCCGAAATCCACGATAACTATTACCAATTTCAAGATGGCGTCCAAAAATGGGATTTTAAGGTAATGCGAGATAAATTTACCACAACTTCCCTACCCATGGAGAGTAAACGGTTAGTCGAATTTTACTTTTGATGAAAAATTGTTAGTCAGAAATTTAATTTAATTTAATGATATGGATGAAACAACAATGGTTGGTTTTAGATGGAGTTGGTGTAGATTTTGATAACTAACTGCATATTATTACGAACAACAGTAGCGAAGCACGGGCATTCAGCTAGTATACATATATATTATCGTAATCATGTCGTATTTGGTATCATTTTCTTTGAAATTGTGCGGAGGTTACACATATACCATTATCAGTTGTTAAAGTTTGAGTTTTGCGAAAATCGCAGTTACGTATTGGACGCCCTAGTCTATGAGTCATCTACCTGGCGGGCGGGACGGCTGCATTTGTGTGCGTGTGTGTGTAAGGGTCTCCTAATCCCTTAGGCGCCACGGCAAGGAGAACGGAGTATAGCTCTAGTTTGCGCCATTCTGTTTCTCTTTTAATAAGCTTTGCAATGGTTTATTACATGACCTATGTTTACATTTTAAATTGTTAACTTCCCCTTCCCCCAATAAGCCCAAATATCATAGAGGGTCAGATAAGTCGAAAAATTTGCTCAGTTCTGCAACACAAGATATAGGCCTATACAAATTGTGTTAACTTATTTTCAGAAACAAAAATAACGAAGGGGTTAAAGGGACTTTATGAACATTCTGTATGTATTTTTATATGTTCCGTTTTCATTTTATTTATACATAGAATTTGTCGATTTAGCATCACAGCAAGAGAGTTTTGTTAGACAACAAACTACGAATCTCTTTCGTTTGCTTATTAGGCCTACATTAAAACACTTTTTGGGTAATATATTTCTTAATAGTAAGCCTAACATATTTTTTCCTACGCTTGTTATGAAAAGTAGCTCTTGTCACACTACTAACAGAACCCAAAGTAGGTGTTTGCCGCACGTGTGCGCCAAAGTGCAATGTTAATCAAATGGGATTTACTTTGCGTACCCGGGTTAAAGTTAGTTTTATACTATTCATGTCCTGACTTTTAAACATAAAACAATAAATTAATAATTTTTCAGTACTTTTAGATTACTGTTTATTTGTTTTTTATCTTGTATTTTATTCCAATAAAATACTGTTTCATGTATTGAAAAACATTAATCTTACTTCTCCACAAATTTTGAAAACGATACATGTAACACATAGTATAATCTTATGCACAACACGACCAACATGTCTTTGCTGCATTCAAGAAAATTGCCGCCTCGGCTTCAGCAAGCGTAGGAAAAATCTTATGTGCAACACGAGCACAAAGTGTCTTTGCTGCATTTTAGAAAATTACCAACGTTTCTCTCGTGCAGCAAAGTGGCACTTTGCGCACATGTTGCACAAATAGCTATTTTCGTGTTTGTTCATCTAAACCCTTTTTTTGCTACACAAAAGGACGATTATGACATTTATATTTCTGGATTTTTTAGAAAGATGTGAATACAAAAATAATTAAAAATATAACTTTTCCAGATGTCCTTGAAATACATGTACCTAGTTATACATGCTTGTGTTTAGATTGTAGATGGCAAAGTATGCACAAAGTGTCCATACAATGACAAATTATCCGTAGTACGGACGGACACCCAAGGCGAGGCGCGAACCAACAGTTTTCTCCGAAGCAAGACTCCAACAACCGCTACGCCCACAATATTGTTTACATAATGGCGTATAATTAAGTATTAACAAATTATTTGATACAATCTCCAAGACAAGCTATTGAATCTGGTTTACAGCGCATTGTTATGCTGTTATCGTCCGACCATCGACTTAATACCCTCGCCATTAACTAAAGATGATGTCGGGTCGTTCACGTCAGATGCAGACGGGTCTTGTTCATGTTGAGTCTGAGAATAGTCGAACCGGTGATGGATTGGTTTTACATCGAAGAAGAAAATACACTTGAATTTTGTTAAGGTTACGTAATTTTTGTTTGCTGGGTAAAATAAGTTTAAAAAAGTTACGTTTTTGTACAGAGTGTTTCCAAACTCTATGCACAAACTTCAGGATATTGTTCCTTGGGTCAAAAGAAACGTAAAACGTCATATAACTATGGGTATATTTTGTTTTATTTACCTTGTGTCTGTATGTATGCAATTTTTATTTAAAAATTAATATTTAAAAAACTGCTAAATGAATTTAAACCAAATTTTAGTCGAACGTTTCTGTCGTTGGGCCCTAGGTTGAACAAATCGTTTCAAAATGGTCTTCCAAAAAATACTTCAAACAAGTCTTTCCGTTTCAAAATGGCGGCCATTTACATTTTTGAACTTAATTTTACAAAAAAAAAAAAAAAAAAAAAAAATGTTTTGTTTAAATGTTATGACAAATCAAATACAGCTTAAATTTTAAAATCAGGTAAAGATTAACCGAAAGCGATCGTTAAAATTTTTGGGGAGAAGAGGCACATTGCATAATATGTTGGAAGTCTGTAAATATAAATAGGCACGTTTAGTCAATGACAACATACTCAATGGGGTAGGAAAATTATTATGTAATTTTCGCTTGCCTTCTTTGAGCTGAAAATAAACAATATTCCTTAATTTCTCTTCATTTCTGTTTTAGTGTATTTAAAAGTATATTCACGTAAAATTGCGCCACAACAGATGTTAAATTGAATAAGTTAAGAGGGCAAGAACAGATGACACAATTTATAAAATGTAGTTTAAACAAAATTATATTTTTTTTTTATCTATAGAAGATTATTTTTACATGTAAACTTCTCTATATCAGTTTCTTGAATATGATTTTGAAGTTAACAATCTCCCGCTCTACAAAGTAAATATTCCCCCCAACTCCAGTAATTAAATCGGAACTTGAACTGCTTTCTTACTGATCATTACTCGCGCCATAACTACGACAGATTGTTTAAAAGAAACGTAAAAGCTTACTTGATTATATGGTTATATTGATTTACATTCTGTTATAGTGGATGTAATTTATAAGGCAGTGGTTGTATGTTCCTTGCACAACTATAGGACCTCTACTCATTGTGAGGGGACACTTAGGTGAGGATGATCTGGTAGGTGTGTAAAAATGATGATCTTTTTGCATTTATAACAAGTGATACCTAAGTAAATTGTTCAAAGAATACTAATTTATTTATTTTTCTGCGTCAATTTCCATTGCAAGTGCCAAGACATTCATCCCTATTGCATTAAAATACACTTCAATGCACCTGCACAACAAATATCATTACAAAACAAAACCATTATTATGAATATTCGTTCAGAAAGATGTCAATAGAATAAAACATTTTTTTCCGAAAGCATTTTCTTCACTTTCCTTCTAAATTACTACATAGTTTGTTTCTGCTTTCATGGTACTTGGAAGCTGATTATACAATTGCACCCCCGTATAATGGAACCCCTTCTGATTTAAAGCAAGATGATGTTGTTTACATCGAAAGCAAATTATTTACCTGGTGTTATACTTATGATAGACAACTCAGGATGTCTAGCTACAAAGGACAAGTACTCCAGAATAAAAATACATGGCAAAGGTAATATTTTACTGAACTGGAAAAGACTCCTACATGACTCGCTTCCAGTTTTCCCAAAAATTTCTCTAAGAGCTCATTTCTGCAATCTAAACAGAACACTATTGTTTATCGAATTTCTCCAGGATATAATTCCGTATGACAAAATAGAGTGGAAGTATGCAAAATATACATTGCAACCTCCATGGAGCATACTCCCCTTAGGGACCTTAAAATGAAACAGGCCTTGCAAGTTCCTTTGAAGTTACTTCAATGTGACCCTTCTAGTTCAGATTTTCATATTTTTTTTGTTCCAGGAATGCCATGCTAGTATATGGAGATGAAAACAAAATGCTAAAATAAAGTAATATATTAAAATATATTAACAAGTAAGCTGAAACCGAAAACTTATTATTATTTTTAACAAAATGCATTTTTTTTAATGTGTAAGCCAAACACGAAAACTCAAAGACCAATGTTTAAAAAGAATATACTAGAAACACATTTTGTTTACTAAAACAAAGTGTTTCTGTAGCTAAAAATAAAAGCAAGTTATCCACGGAAAACAATTGTTTTTTGTCATCATCATCTAAGTTTGGCCTGAACCATTAATATGTTTATCATGGTAGAGTGAAAATATTCGGTTTATGCGTACACTGATTAATGCGCATTCACCTTTACAACTTCAATTATTAGCCCAATAATAAGAAGCAAATAAATTATTGAATTAATTGACAGCACTAAATGATAAACATTTAGGAAATATCGATTCCGCAATTGAACCACTTCAGCCTTCATCCCCGGCTCACTTCGTTCCACTCGGCCCCACAATAAAATCCCCACGTGGATTTGAACCGGATACTTGCATAGAAAGCAGCGCTTGCGTGGACTACTCTAGCTTCGCGAGTTTGCATCCCTCCGTCGGTCTCTGATCAGAAGCTGGTCCCATGGTAAAATCCCCTACGTGGATTTGAACCGGATACTTGTATGGAAAGCAGTGCTTTCATGGACTACTCTAGCTTCGCGAGTTTGCATCCCTCTATCGGTCTCGTATCAGAAGCTGGTCCCATGGTAAAATCCCCTACGTGGATTTGAACCGGATACTTGCATGGAAAGCAGTGTTTTCATGGACTACTCTAGCTTCGCGAGTTTGCATCCCTCTATCGGTCTAGTATCAGAAGCTGGTCCCATGGTAAAATCCCCTACGTGGATTTGAACCGGATACTTGTATGGAAAGCAGCGCTTGCATGGACTACTCTGGCTTCGCGAGTTTGCATCCCTCCGTCGGTCTCGGATCAGAAGCTGATCCCATGGTAGAATCCCCTACGTGGATTTGAACCGGTACTTTTACGGTATTTCATATTTTGATCAACTTTTGGGGAACCGGATGGGCTAGAAGTTCGTGTAAAAAAGCAAAATAATCTCTAATATGAATTTTTTTAGATAAAACCCCAAAAAAAAGTTTCATTCTTGTACGAAAAATATTAAAAGGTTGTTGCTTCCGCTCAAAAAACGTGCTCACCGTTGATGGATTCTTCTGGCTAACGAACTCCTCCGAGCGACTTAAAAAACCAATCTGAGTCCCAAATTTGGATCAATTCGGACGTAAAACGCGACCATTAGATTTGCGAACATATATTTACTGTATATACATGTATACATATATATTTTAATGACACCGCAAAACGTGTTCCGGGGACCATGATCGGTGCTCATTTACCGATTCCAACCTTAGTCACCCGACCATTCATCGTAAGAGTCACTGAAATATTTCATCTTTCTTACAGAAATTCGCCAATAAAAATGTCTAAACAAATAATGTATGGAACTTCAATCCAAGGAAAATTGCAGTTTCTGTGTGGAAAATGATACACACAAAACATTTAAATTACAATTATAAAGGGACTTTTAAAATTTGTTTAAAATTATACTAAGCTTTTAACTTTTTAAAGAAATCGTAAATATCGTGAGGGATATTTTTACCTTTGATTAGGCTTGTGTTTAAGTAGACCCTAACCATCGTATTTTCATTAAAAAAACAGTGAATTTATTCTTAAACACGAAAGTGGAATTGTTGTTTTCTAGAAGAAATTTTTGTAAAGTTTCACTTTTGTATTGTTAATAGTCCATTAACCACTACAAACCTATTGGTTGCCTTCACATATTTTAAATGATTGCTTAAAACAACTTCTAACCTACCATATTATAATCAGCGTACAATTCAAAGTCTAGACGAAAATAATTTTAGAAGAAATTAATAATAAATAATTAATAAAATTAAAATTAATTATACTATAAGTTACACAATGAACCCTCGAACACAATAATTACAGGAGTTATTATAGTATAATATTGAATAAACACAAACTTTAACCAAGTTATGGCATCGATCCTAATTTGCATTTCGACCGCGTTTTTAAGATATAGGTCTCCCCAAGCTGGGTAGGCTAGTATATTAAAAAGCATTTGCCTACGGTTGTAAGCAATATTATTAAAAATGCATAGTTTTGAGATGGATGTTCCCGAATATTCCCCCTTCGGGAATTCGTTCCACGCGGCAGTCTATACTCCAGAAAGATTGTTCAGGAATTTGGTAAAAAAAACATATTTTATGCTCTGGGATGTATATAAGAAGACAAATATTTCGTACGCCTATATTTTCATACGTGTATTGATTGGTATTTTATGTTTTTATTTTGCAGTTAGGCCTGTAAGGAAATCATAGTTATGACGAGGGAATTTGAATTAGATTGTTTAAAAATGGTTTTGTTTTATAGGTTAGTACGCAGGACTATAAATAATTGAGATCAACACTACAATTTTGTCAAATGTGTGTATAGTTAAGGCCTGTTTCATACCTATCCGGCTGTTGTGTAAACGATGTCGTATACACGACAATCGGGATGAAGAGTATACGACAGTTTTCACGCTTGCCTGACAAATGTCGTGGTCGTGTAAACGATGACAAGCGGTCTTATATTTCATTCAGAGTCGGCTACATATCGGCTAGATGTCGGTTACACGACAGCCGGGTAGGTGTGAAACAGGCCTAAGGTGTTCCAAACGACATAGTAGATCTAATACCTCAGCCAGTCTAACTAAATTAGAGTATTACATGATAGAGGGTGTAGAATTGAAATTATTTAAGTCTTATCTTAGAAATAGGGAGCAACTGGTATCTTTCAACAATCTAAGATCGGGGTTGATGAAGGTGAAGAATGGGGTCACTCAGGGTTCTGTCCTTGGCCACTTTTTATTTGTAATATATATATATGAATGACCTACTAGAATCTCTGAATGACAAATCAGTCCTTTATGCAGATGATACAACGTTGATTACAGCCAGTAGAAATTTAGACGATGTAAAAGCAATGACCAATACTATGTTGGAAACATCTGTACTCTGGCTTACTAAAAATTCACGTAAGCTCAATGTAAATAAAACAGAGCAACTACTCTTCTCTGTGAGCAATTTACAGAAACATCAGGACAATTAATTATCCAGTTAAATTGCTAGGAATACTTCCGGATAGTAGGTTGAATAATTGGGATCATCACACAAATTATGTGTTCCAAACTATGTAGGGTGATATTTTTACTGCAACACCTCAAAACATGTTGGGGTAAGAAAATTTTGTTGATGGCATATTATACTGTACATTTTTAATTCTGATTTAAATTACAATTTAATAATTCATGCAACGCAAAAAGAGTCTTTCTCTAGCAAAAGAGTGCTTTGCCATAGAATGTTAGGACTTGGTAAATTTATTTCTTATAGAGAACATTTCATTGTTTTACTTTGACCCTTTGTTCGACAGGTTTGATAATCATTGTAAAGAAAAAGAAATGAACTGCAAAAAATACTCTCGATATTTTGTATAAAAATTTATTATTTTAAAGTTATTTTCATTTAAAATGTTCAAATGGCTGTCATGTTACACATTGTTGGAACGAGTTGACTATTTTTGTTCAAATTAGGTCTTTCATAAGTAATAATTTGCAGCATCGAGCGTCGTTATAGAGATATAGATTATTAAGTAAAAAAACTGGTAAAAGAAGCGTTCCCGGACATATGTTTATAGAAAGTTTTTTTCTTTATTTTGACCCATATAGCCCCTCCTCTCTGAAGTATCTCCGCCCATTACAGAATCATGCTGAATAAGTCAAACTTTCCACCTTATAAAATGGGCTTTGTTTTCTTTTTGTCAATAATATATGTTTTTATTTGTACAAATTGGAATTATTATTTATGAATAAAACTGGAATCCTAGTTTTTTTTTTATAATTTAGCTTAATAAAATTAAATTTTTTCAGATCAACTATCTACTCAGTGCCGCCGAAAGAATGTATGTCCACCTATGCAATATGAATGCTGGGCCCTCTTATATATATATAACTTTATATTGAAATAACTGAAAAACGTCAAATTGGACCTTCTGGCAAACACAGTCCATAGGCCTATATATTCTTTACTATTTGAATACTTACATACAAGTTGCTTATATTGTACAGTTCCGTATTTTTTCTTTTAATTTTTATTGTAAAATTCAAATTACATCAATTTTTTAAATTAAAGAAAACCAATGAATTCACCTTTTTTTCATTATTGACCTACATTTGCCCCTTCTGGTAATAATAAAATTAATGAAATTAATTATTGGTCTTCTGAATTTGATGATAAAGTCAACATTACAATTCTAATTTAAAACATAAATAAGTTTAAAAAACAAGCTCAAACACCATTTTTTTATGTATACAGAAAAATGAAATATTAGTAATCTGAAAAATTGTAGGTTTAACAACTATTTTATTTAAAACACATATAAAAAAAATTATATAACTAAAAAATGATGAATTTGAATTATTCATTTTAAAAAAATGTTGAAATAATTATTATTAATAATTTGAAAAGACAACGGTTTTATTTAAAAAAATTATACAGAAAAATCTATGAACAATCTAAAAACTATTAGATTTAACGACTGGTTTAGTTAAAAAAGTATACAGAAAAATCCAAGAACAATCTAAAAACTATTAGATTTAACGACTGGTTTAGTTAAAAAAGTATACATAAAAATCCAAGAACAATATAAAAACTATTAGATTTAACGATTGGTTTAGTTAAAAAAAGTATACAGAAAAATCCAAGAACAATCTAAAAACTATTAGATTTAACTACTGGTTTAGTTAAAAAAAGTATATAGAAAAATCTTAGAACAATCTAAAAACTATTAGAATGGTTTAATTCAAAAAGTATACTGAAAAAACTTGTTAGACTATAAAAAATAACAAAATTACTTTTTATTATTAGATTACTTTAAAAAAGTCGGGTTTGCCCGAGGGTATCTTTCTTCTAACTGAGCATCTGTGGACTAGCAGTCCTTTCGGTCCAACCTGCGTACTCTACGCTTTTTACGAATCGCAAATATATCGGTTTAGTGATTGTTTAAAATATCTAAAACCTATAATTACTCTCGACTTACATTATCTTATTATATTGACTTAACATACATTAATTTAGGCCTACTTAAATATATTTAATGAAAATTATTTGAAGAATTAAGTAAGTTTTCTTTTACATAATTATTTTTCTTAGGCCCCTATGCATTTTCCCCCTTTGCCCCATCCTCTCGGTGGCCATGTCTATGGGTACTAAACGTTTATATCTCAGGTTTTCCGTAGAAAAAATTCGTGATGGAAAAATTAAGAGATAATGTCAAGTTGGAATAAAATTTATTTATTTAATGTATTCCCACTCGCCCAGCTGTTGAAAATGTGATTGATTAGTCCAAAACAGTTTTACTATTTTTAAATGGAATAGCGTAAATCTATATAACAAATTGAATACTTTTTAAAACAGGCTTGTCGTTTAAATAACCATTTCTTTTTTAACCTTCTATATCCAACTAAACCAACATCACACAATACGAATACAGTTTCCATTTACGTAGTAGGTTACAGTCGCATTTTATTGAAATCCGATACATTCTGCAATTTACGCGTGTCATCCTTTTATTGATAGTAAATAATTGACCTTCTGTTACACCATTAGAGTTGAAATATCGGCGGATATTAAATTCCGTCGGATTGTTTTGAGATAATTAATTACCACGCGTTTATTAATTACTTGTTAAGTAGACGACAATTAAATTAATTATGAGGACTGTGCTTTTATTTAATTAAATATGGAAATATATTTCGCTCTAATTATGTACTTTTGGTTTTATTTAAAATGTATAGAGTTGTTAATACTGTATAAGAGAATATTAAGTGTGCAAGAGTGTTTTGCATCCAATTTACAGAGCCCATAGAAGGTGGAACAAGATTACCACTATTGATACATTTTAATTTTTGTTAAGAAAAATGTTTACCCTATTATAACAGTTTACTGACAAAAGCTGTGTGAAAATTATCATATTTTTCATATCTACAATTAATTTTAAACATTTATTTAAAAAATTAAGATATTTCAGCGTTGAAATGACAATAATTTATTGCTTCTGATAATCATTTTACATTTATATATACATAAAAGACTTAAATATAATAAAATAATATCTAATCATCCCGAGGTTAGAAAACTGTTTGGGATGTAAACAAAAAACTTTAAACACAAATCACTTAATTTATTATTGTCGATTAATTAATTACGACATTTAATTAATTTAAGTTTTGGCTTCCAAAAATACTTATGCTATTGAAATAGCCTACATCTTCCAATTTTAACTTTAACTTACAAATACGGCAAACTCTAACACTATACAGAAACACACATTGAATATAAGCTATATATAGGCTACAGGGTGTTTAAAAAGTCTGAAATCAACTTAATATATCAAAATGTACTACGAGTCTTATGAGATAGAAATAAATGCAGTTGTATACAGCCATAAAATAAGCACATAGGTATTTGGTGAGTTAAAAATTTTTGTCCGCCATATTGGATGGCTTAAATAAGTTAGGCCTTTGTTCTTCTTAGTCATTTTACTTTTGTTAATAACTAACTGTTTTGAATTTAAATACATTATTTAAACAAATAAATCATCTTATACTTGTTGTCTTACAAAGTTTTTTTCAGTCTCAGGTTGCTTATTTTTCATTGCTCTAATCATGGTAATTAACAAAGTTTAGGATGTGAATTACAATTATTATTTTGTAATCACATTTTAAAATGAAACTTTTAAAATTGTAAGAGAATTATGTTAATATGCGATGCGTTTTTTCTTTGATTATTTTGGCCCACAATTTTGCGATTTCGCTCGACTGACGATAACGTAAAAATTGATTTAGTTATTAAAAAACGAATTTGGCCATCTATTTTCGTAAAAATTTACATTAAAACCATGTGTCA
>JAGFPH010000008.1:364352-444248 GCA_018207615.1 Philaenus spumarius
TTTAGAAAACATTTACTGTTTCCAACATTCTGTGACTAAACAGTATAGGTTAGTACCTCTGGTTTTTTTAAATTCTAATTATATAATGTGATAATAACGACGAAATATTATAATCATACTGTTATTGGCAACATTCTGTGACTAAACAGTATAGGTTAGTACCTCTGGTTTTTTTTTATTCTAATTATATAATGTGATAATAACGACGAAATATTATAATCATACTGTTATTGGCATCATTCTGTGACTAAACAGTATAGGTTAGTACCTCTGTTTTTTTTTTATTCCCTTACACGATTTATGGCAGACCCTTACACAATTTATTTATGGAGCTGGCTCGATTTGACTGGGTGGAAGGGGGACATTTTACGACCCATCGAAAATGACCTGAGGGATTGGCTCGATTTGGATGTGCCCAATTTAATTACCTTTCGAACGATATAGCTCAAAAAGTGCATACTAGCTTATGAGTGGGAGTAATCGCCCAAAAACCTGACATTTATAATGAAAAATCATTTATCGGGAGTTTCCTATTAATTTTGTTCCTTGTTCCGGGGACTGTACCTGAATCCTACTTTTGCATAGGATTGTAGTAAATTTAATTACCTTTCGAACGATATAGTTCAAAAATTGCACACGGGCTTATGAGTGGGAGAAATTATGCAAAAACCTGACATGGATAATTAAAAAATCATTTATCGGGAGTTTCCTATCAATTTTGTTCCTTGTTCCGGGGACTGTACCTGAATTACTTTTGCACAAGATTGTAGTAAATTTAATTACCTTTCGAACGATATAGCTAAAAAACTGCACACGGGCTTATGAGTGGGGGAAATTGTGCAAAAACCTTACATTTATAATGAAAAAATCATTTAACGGGAGCTTTCTATCAATTTTCTTCCTTGTTCCGGGGACTGTACCTGAAATACCTTTGCACAGGATTGTAGTAAATTTAATTACCTTTCGAACGATATAGCTCAAAAATTGCACACGGGCTTATGAGTGGGAGAAATTGTGCAAAAACCTTACACGGATAATGAAAAAATAATTTATCGGTAGCTTTCTATCAATTTTGTTCCTTGTTCCGGGGACTGTACCTGAAATACCTGTGCACAGGATTGTAGTAAATTTAATTACCTTTCGAACGATATAGCTCAAAATCTGCACAAGGGCTTATGAGTGGGAGAAATAATGCATTTTCCTCGCTCTAACTTTGCCATTTTGGTTTGAATCAATCGACCCGCCATTTTGTGTAAAATCGAAAAATGATAATATCAGTGTCTGGGACATCCTACAAGGACCCTTCCACTAAAAGTTTAGCTATTTTGAAGCATATTTACTACCATTTTATCAAGGTGGGAAAAACCCATATACTTATGTACCATTAAATCCCTACCCAAAAACGATTAATCGGTATAACTCAGCCATTTTGAATCCGATCGAAAAACAAAAAAAAGTCTATCTGAAGAATCCTACTAGGACCCTTTCACCAAAAAATCAGCAATTTTGAAGCATATTTACTACCACTTATCAATCCGGGAATAAAACAGATATATATATATATATAAAGTAATTTTCAAATTGGGTCGAGTGTAATAGCTCTTATTTTCTTCAAAAATTCGGCTAATAAACTACGGAGTTAAAACATTCTTGACATAATCGACTTATAAAAAGAGGAAGAACTTTACAATAGTAGAAATTAATTATTTGTGTATTCGCCACAAACAAAACTAATATTAAATTTATATAGAATGTTGGGGGGGGGGGCACGTGCCCCCCGTGCCCCCGTTGCGACGCCTATGGCCAAAATTATGATAGCTAGAGCTTTAAAGTTTTCAGAGTACTTTCATTCCATTATGTAAAATGCACTATGAAAGGATTTAGTGATTTAAAAAATATTTATTTTATGGTTTGAAAATGGTCAAAATACGGGGTTCACTCCCAGCAATATAACAGATAAAACGCTTTGGCCATATTTTATAATTTGAAAATTGTATCTCTTCTATATCAACATAAAAATTCTCTGTCCTAATCAATAGTTAGTCCTGTGAAAATATCATAGTATACAATAACCTGTTTGCCTTTGCTTCGTAGTGAGTCGCCGCGGGGGATGATGAGCGAAGCGAGCAGGGACGGAAAACTCTAGTTATTTACATAAAGATATTACGATCGATCAGCTGTTGTGTCTTTAGATCACAATATGTAACAGTTCTTATTAATATTTTCTTTAGGAATGTTTCCTACTGCCCATTAAACTTATAACATAAATTACATTTTTTAAAGCAAAAAAGGTATCGATATGCAAATTAATTTCGACGATCGTGCGTGTGTGTTCATATCGATTAGGTTTTATTTTACCAATATCATTATTATTTATTATTATCCTATTGATTTTAGGTTTGATATATTTCTTTTAAAATAAATTTTAAATGCCTGCAAAATAAAGAAACTTCTCACTCGCCCCATTTCCCCCAAAGAAAACATCAACTAAAAAAAGTATCAATCGATAAATACAAAACAATTATAATACCATAAGGCTTTTTCGTTCATTTTTGTTTTTGTTTGTTAATCTAACCTAAAAAAGCTGTTGGTTGTGAACAATAATGAACTGATTCTAAATTTGCTAAGTTGGTTGCTATGGCAATGAATGTAAACAAACCTGTGTTGTTAAGCTTTTGATCATAACTGTTTTATCTGTTCTACGGCCGGGAGTGAACCCTCGAATGTTCACTAGTTTGACGCTTTAAAATACAAATTTTGGAAAATCCTTTCATAGTATACGTCTATAACCCGATAAGAATATATCTTTAAATTTTCGTATTTGTATCTTAAGTAGGTTTTGCTCCACGTTGATTAGGCCTACATGTCAGTCAGCCATTTAGTCAGGACAATGTCGATACATTTAGTTTAATTCGTGATTGCAGTTCAGCGTACAATATTCTTGGTGTACAACCTCCAATCCAACACTCAAACCGTTAATAATTAATCACTTTATGTTAATGTGTCTTATGTTAATGTTAATGTTCTTATGTCTGAATTCATGACTCAGTTCAGTCAATTAACAAACTAAAATGTGCGACACTAATTTATTTTTAAAGTTATTTTAGTCAGAAAATGTATTGTTTTATAGCTGAACGTAAGAAAACCAAAAGTTAGACGGCTAATATATTTATTTATTTTATTATATAAAATTCCCTAAAAATGTAATTCTAGTACGAAAAATCTCAAGAGCCTACTTTCGGTAAAAAAAGTGCTTCCGGTTAGTGGTTTTTTCCCTAACGACCTCGTCCGAGCCACTTCGAAAACTAAACATGTGTACCAAATTTGGACCAAATGTACAGTTAGAGTGCAATCACACACACACACATATATGTATATAATTTTTAATGAGAACCCAAAACGGGTTCTGGGGACCAAGATCGGTGAATATTGACTACTCCCGACCTTAGTTAGGTCTTACCATAAGATTCACTGCAATAGCTCATTTTTAACACACGACGCAAACAGAAGGGTGTTATAAGTTTAACGTATGTATGCGTGTGTGGGTGTGTGTTGGGGGGGGGATATCGTGTTTATTTGTATCTGTGTATCTGTCTGTGGGACCATTTTGATTTAGTTTTTTTGTTTGAAAGGTAACTTGATCGAGAGTGTTCTTATAATTACGAGTGTTTAGCCTTTCGCACAATAAAACTTCCTTACAATTCTTCAATTTCAAGTTAATTGTAAATTTAATACAATCCCCAGGTAGTTAACATTTTTGACATTCTTTTAGGACATCCTTTAACATTGTTTACGACCTACTTGTACAGGAGCAATTATTAGCGAATTGCCATAGGAAAAATGGCTCTATGGTGAGACTAAGTTCAAAAGTAGTCAATGAGCACCAATCATGGTCCCCAAAACACGTTTTGAGGTGTCATTTAAAATGTTAGGTACATATTAAATAAAAACACTGCCCGCATAATTAATTTAATTAATAGCCCTCTTCTTAACGAGTAATTAATAAATGCGAGGTAATTAATTATATCGAAATAATCCGTTGGAATTTAATACGACCGATGTTTCAACCAATAACGGTATAATCGAAAGTCAATCGTTTATTACCCGTAAATAGGAACGCGTAGGCCTATATTTTAGAATTTATCGGATTATAATAAAATGTGACGGTAGTCTGTAAATGCCAATTTGCTTTATTAATTTTAATATTTATATATATAAAATATATATGTGTTCGTACTCTAACGGCCGCATTTTACGACCGATTTGGTCCAAATTTGGTATACACGTTGCTTTTATAAGGGTCAGACGAGTTCGTGGATAAAAATCCACCTATCGGAAACACTTTTTTGTCCTGAAAAGAATTTTTTTACATTTTCCGAATGAATTTTTTTAAATAAATAAGTTAAAGATATGATTCTATACATTTTGGGGTTTTTATACGATTTTATTGCCCGTCTGGTTCCCACAAAATCGATAAAACGTAGAATACAATAAAAGTGACTGGTTAAAATCCACTGACAGAGGGGATGCAAATCTGCTGCGAGCGAAGCGAATCAGTCAATAATCCGAGGCTGCTGAGTTTTTCCTTCCAAAGGGTGTTTTTCCGCTGAGCCGGTGACGAAACAAAGGCGAAGATGCAAAAATCTTCTACTAATCAATTTCGTGCACACAGACTACTCAGCGCCTTCGTGATTAGACCAATTTCCGAAATAGTTGGTTGCACCCTAAAACATATAAACTTATTTTGGAAATTCGCTCAACTCACGTCAGCGATTCAGCTGATCGAATTATTTAATCTGTTACCGTCAGTTGAAAAAAGATTATAATAATGAAATAATATTGAAAGAAAAATTATAAAATGTATTTTTTTGATTCGCCTTTCTCTTAATTAATAGATAAAATTAATAAAGTACATTTGCATTTACAGAGTAGGCTACAGTCACATTTTATTGAAATCCGATAAATTCAACAATTTACGCGTACCTGTTTACGGGTAATAAACAATTGACTTTCGATTAAGCTGTTATTGGTTGAATCATCGGTCGTGTTAAATTCCAACGTATTATTTCGATATTATTAATTATCTCGCATTTATTAATTACTCGTTAAGAAGAGGGCTATTAATTAAATTTAATCAGAGTGCTTTTATTTAATCAAATATGAAAATGTAAATTTCGCGGAATTACATTTAGTCCTTTTGAAGTGGGTTTGTTTAGAAATTATATTTATTTACTCACAAAAGGACATTTAAATCATAATACTAACGAAGAAAACAAACCAACCTTTTTACAGTAGACTAAACTAGAGGGCTCCATCAACCGCTCGCTTCGCTCGCCAACCCCCGTGGTGAAGCAAATGCAAACAGATTATTTATTATATACTGTGATATTTTAATTGAAGTGACCTTTGATTAGGACAGAGTTAATGGGGTTTATTATGGTAGTGTGGTGGGGAACTGTGAAGCCAGCCACATATTTATCTATATATATATATATATATATATATATATATATATATATATATATATAATCCAAATACCACTCACTGACTCATCACGAAATCTCAAAAACCACCGAACGGATTGGAACAAAAATTTGGTATGTACTTCCTCTAGGGCTCTAGGTGATCGCTAAGAAAGGTTTTAAAAAACTTAGCTATTTTAGAGGGGGTTTGGGGGTGTCAAAGTTACTAAAAATCCGAATATTTAACTTTGATTTGACTCTCCAAGCAAAGCCGGATCGGACCAGCTAGTACACAATATAAATGATTTCCCTAGCCGGACTATGAACAATAGGTTTATTGTGAAGCACTAGGGTTTTAATTTAAAAGATTTTGTTAAACCACGAAAAAGCAACTAAACTAACACAGTACCGATGCTTTTCATTTCGGTGAAAGCATTTCCGAACATATGTTTCAGGCCTATATTTTTATGAGCACCGACCATGGTTCCCATAACACGTTTAGGGGTTTCATTAAAATTGTATATATCTATATATGTAGGACTAAATATATGTGTTCGCATTCTAACGGCCGCATTTTAAGTCCGATTTGGTCCAAATTTGGTACTTACGTTGGTTGTCTAAGTCGCTCGGACGAGTTCGTTATCCAAAAAATGCAATAACCGGACTGGAAAAAGCTCGTTTTTTAACTGGAAGTAACTATTTTTTGCGATTTTTGTTACTTGAATGAAACTTTTTGGGGTCAATATAAACAAATTAATGCAGGAGATTATTCTGCACATTTTTTTACACGATCTTACTTATAGCCCGTCTGGTTCCCCAAAATCGATCTAAGCGTAAAATTTTAAAGAACCCGGTATTTTTTACCTCGCGAAACGAGTTTGTCCGCTGCGGGCGAAGCAAAGCTGTCTATAATTCGAGGCCCCCAAGGTCGAGGAGCAAATTCGTCCACTGTGAGCGGAACGAAGCGGCGCGTGATCCGGGGCGGGAGGCTGAGGTGCAAACAAATTCTAATAATACATTTCGTACACGCAGGCAGTTGTTCAGCGCCTTCATGTGCAGAAAAATTTCTAAATTAGTTGTTTGAAACACTAAAACATATTAACTTAGTTTTGGAAATTCGTTCACCTCACGTCAGCGGTTCAGTTCTTTAGACCGAGTGTATCTTGTAGGCATACATAAATTACGTCATCCCGACTTTGCATTTTCTATTTGAATATTACATATTGACTTATAACATACTTCAGAGACAGTGTTGGTCGACAAACAATATGAATTGCTCTAGACAAACTCATAACTCATATCGTGTCAACTCTCCTCTAGGCTCGTCTGAATAGAATTGTACAAAACATGAAGTACGATGTCTCAATTGTAAGTAGGCTAGTTGGCGTCCGTCCAAAATAAATGCGCATAACAAGTTCCCCGTCCCACAAATTTCAACTGGTTACATCTCACGGCATGACCGATCAATTAAATACTGAAATAATGTAGTGTTGATTTAATTGTGTTGCGGAGATGTCTTTATAATCAATCTTTCAGTTTATTAGGCGTGTATTAGCGAATTTTCACAGGAAATATTAGCTATTGCAGTGACTCTTATGGTGATACCAGAGGTCGGGAATAGACAATGAGTACCGAACATAGTCCCCAGAACACGTTATATATATATATATATATATATAACTTATGTGTGTATGTGTTCGCACTCTAACTGCCGCATCTTACGTCCGTTTTGGTCCAAATTTGGTACACACGTTGGTAGACAAGCGGCTCGGACGAGTTCGTTAGCAAACAAAATCCAACAACCGGGTGCACGTTTTTGCCTGGAAGTAAATTTGTTAGAAATTGTTGTACTAGAATGAAACTTGTTGCAGTTTTATCTAAAAAACAAATATGTGACTATTCTGCACATTTTGTTTTTTTCAAGACCTTATAGCCTCTTCTGGTTCTGCCAAAATTAATTAAAACGTAAAATACCATAAAAGTGCTTGATTCAAATCCAGGAAGAGGTTTTTACTGCTACAAGGCCGACGTCCAGGATGCTTGTCCGCTACGAGCGAAGCAGTCCAAAATCCAAAACCGAGGTCATAAGGTCGAGGTGCAAACTCACAAATCTAGTTTTTCCTCTCAAAACGAAGATGCGCTTGAGCCTAGGTTGGAGGCTGAGGTGCAAACAAATTCTATTTATTTATATATTTGGTACACGCAGGTAGCCATAAAGACCTTTCATGAGTTGACCAATTAAAATAGTTGGTTGAAACCCTAAGCATATAGGTCTAAACTTAATTTTGGAAATTCACTCAATTCATGTCATCGCTCCAGCTGCGTGATCCAAATATTTTTTAATTTATTAGGCACTTTAATAAAAAGCATGATTACCTAGGCCTATGTTACTCCTTTGTCTATTTATAAGGGCAAACAAAAATATAGACCTACACAATATAAATAAAATAAAACATACTACACTAATTTATAGTATATAAATATTAAGTTTGACTTGCTTGAAGATATTTTATAAAATATTGTCAGTGATTCCTAAACTACAATAATTAGACTTTAAGATTATTAATACGGTATGAGTTGTAATGTTGCAGGCCTAAAATTATTCATTAACCTAGTCTTTCTTTATAACTAATCTATTTTTGCTAATTTAGAAACGCTTTTCATATTCAAGATTGTGAATCTAAATATCAATATGCCTATCTACGTTGAGTCAAAATTTTTTTAGAAATTTATCAAAGCGTATCAAAATCTATAGCCTATATCTAATTCCGTAGGCCTAAGCCCAAATTTTACAATGCAATTGTGAGTGAATGGGAGGTGGTAGAAAGCTGGGAGAGGTTTCATTTTAATGGTCTGGACTGCTGGACATGAAATTTTGGGGAAAATATTCCCGAAAATTAGTTACGGAATAAAATAATTTCCATTTAATTAGCATGGGAATAGGCTATATAGGTGTAAATCAGGCGATTTTAGTGTTAAAAACAAGTGATTGTAGGCCTATATAAAATTCAGCAATAACACCTGAATGTGCAGTTTTATGGTGTGTTTTGTTATTGTAGCTGTGTTTTTGTTTCAAAGAGAGAATTAAAATCAAGCTTATATGATCAAACACATTATAAGATTATTTCTACTAACTGTTCTTGCTATATTTACTGCAATGAATAACGCTGGAAGACCACCACGCTAATAATTTATTCAATAAATTACTAGAATATAGGGCCTATAGCCTATATATAGAGTGCCCTTACAAGCCACTAGTAAACATTAAAAACGTAAAATAATTTTGTATTCAACAAAAACGATTTGTTCAGAGAACATCAGATGATATCCAGCAAGTATCGGTACCTAGCGGGATTCTCTTGAACTACGAATGACTTCGCTGACTGTCACATATCGCAAATCGCAAATTACAAAAAGAAACACTGTACTTATTTTTAAAATAAAATGTGTTATTTCTAATTTTTTTAACTAATGATATATTCGTGTCTTTAAAAAAATGTTATATACCTTATAGCTTTTCTAAAAGATGTTGTAGGGAATACGAATTTTGTTTAAAAAATGCTTACTTGAGTTCAGTGAAATTTGAGGTAGGGTCCTAACTAAATAAAAACTACAAATCGAAACAACACAAAATAGCCACTGAAAGATAAGATCATGTTAATAACATAAAACGTTATATAAGACCATTTATGTTCAAGAAACATATTCAACATATATTAACATGTTATGTTTTTAAATGGGTTATATTGTAATGAAATGTCTAAACAATATTGCTAGCGTTAATAATGATTTCTTTGCAATATTGGTTCGTTTATTTTTCAATGTGGATTTATGCGATTTTACAATTATATATTTATTTAATTATTATAATCGAAATAAACAGACCCATACGCAAAACAACGAAACAAATTGCTTGAACAATCGAGGCTATAGCTAGCTTACCTATTAACATTTGACAACGAATACCAATATATATTTTAATTTGTCATATTTCACAACTTCAAAAATTAAAAATGGATTAAAATTTACACAAAAATAATAAATAAACAAACATAAGAATAAAAGTGAAATAAAAACAAAATTAGATATAACTACCCCCAAAGGAAAAGCTTGTTGTGGATGACCATCAATGAAAGTTTTATACAATTTGTGAAGAACTAAAGATGCCATGAGCTGCTCTTAAAAGGAAATTACGCTTAACTCGCTTCGCTCACCAACCCTCACTAATGCAAATAGATTATTGGATACTATGATATTTTCACCACGGAAATTACGATTTATTAAAACAGAGATTTTTTATTTTTATACTGAAAAGAGGCAATTTTCAAGTTATAAAATATGAGAAAATATCATACGGTAAAAGCAGTATTTCAAACTGGTCAAATATGCAGTAAATAATAAAGTTAGTATAGGCATAATTTCAATAGTGTAGGTCGATAGGTGTTTGCATTATGATATAGGCCTAGTAAGCCTTTTTCATTGTTTATGTTTGCTATTTCCTAACCTAAAAACCTGTTGGTTGTGAAGAATAATTACCTGATGTTAAACTTTCCAATTTGGTTGTTATGGTAATAGTACATCCATCTAAACGCTTTCAAGAAACGTGTCGTGTGTTGGTTGAGCATAGGCCTAACCTAAAATCGTGATAAGCTTATGATCCAAATCAACTGTTTTATTTGTAATATTATGTAACAAAAAATTAATTTTTCAATTATTCAAATTAATATTTTTCAAAATCCTTGGTTGCGCACTTCTATCTATGGTATGAATGTACCCTGAGAATGTTAAGGCTCTAGCTATCATAGTTTTAGCTGTAAGTTGACATTATGAATCATTCAGTCAGTCAGTCAGGACTTCTTGTTTTATATATAGGCCTACAGACTGATATCCAACATAACTTGTAAAAGTTGGATCCAAACATAATTACAAATAATATTATACATATTTTATATAATTAGGAAATAATGTCGAGTTTGTCAAACAAATTGTCATTGATGAAGTGATGAAGAGCAAAATCATAACGAATTTAAGAAATGTGGTTTACATATTACAGTACTGAACTGTACCAACTTAACCAAAACAAATACACCTACTGTTGACATGCGATAACGTTGGGATAAAACTACCCTTCATTTATTGATTCAACCATTAAACATGTAAACAATATGTAGGTTTCCAATACGTAAGCTACATCGGTAAAGCAAACACCATTTGTGGTTAAGGTTGGTAGCCAATGTTTTAATATATTTATAAATAATCCTAGACTTGCATTTCGAACTGTATTGAGATATAAATGGCAATGCAAGATACAGAACGACCAACTAAAGATGCCCCCAATTTCATCTTTCAAACTAAAGACAAAAAATGTACTAAATATTTTAGAAAACGCTTGCTAAACAGTTTTTTCTTCCCAAACAATAGTCTACCGGTACCTTAAGGCTCGGCTCCCTACATTCAAAACGGCGAAGTTGGGTACCAATTTCAATGTTAAATAACCAAAACATACCTTCACTATTAAGCATATTTTTGTGTTGTTTTTGTCAAAAAACGAAATCTGTATTTTATTTCTTAAAGTAAAATAGATTGTGGGTGTTGATTGCTATGGTTTTTTGCAATATCTCTTTTTGCAACTGAGTAAAAAATTAATAAAGTATTATTTTTTACTATTTATATCATACGTTTATGAAAACAATAAAACGGGTTTTGAAAATGTATTCAGCAATCAACATCCGCATATGACAGTACTTTTTAAATTTATTCCATGAATTAACGGAAAAAATGACTTATTCTATAGCATTGCTCGTATGGGAATCAGATTCAATATGGCGGACAGGGTAGGGCCACCGAGAGAATTTATGGGCCCCTTATATATATATATCTACTGTGTTTTGCCCAAACCCCAAAAGGTCCTATAGGACGGTTTTCAGTATTTTCAGTTTAAAGAAAATTGTTTATTATTTTAATATTGAATACTGTAGGCTACTTACATACAAGTTGCTTATGTTGAACAATTCTGTAATTTTTCTTTTCAACTAGGCTATGCTATTGTAAAATTAAATTACCTACATATATTTTTTTAAAGACTAACTCAGATTTTTGTCCTGTTCACCTTTTTTTTGCATTATTCATTATTATTCTTAAGAATTTTGACTTATTTGTCCTACATTTGACCTTTTGGCAACAACAAAATTAAAGGACTTAATTATTTCCCCTTCCGTATCTGATGATAAAGTAAACATTGCAATACTCATTTCAAACATAAATAAGTAAAAACCAAGCTCAAACAATAGTTTTTTTTAAGTAGGCCTATAAGGAAAGCTCAAATATATTAGCAATCTGAAAATTTGTAGATTTTGCAACTTTTTTTATTTAAAAACATTACAGCAAAACCTTATTCAACTAACAAAAAACAAAAACAAAAAATTTTAGTTATTACTTTAAAAAATCTGTTATTATAATTAAAATTATAATTAATAAAAAAATCTCTTTTAATTATTAGGGTACTTCAAAAGTCAGGGAAATTAATTACAAAAAGTCATTCAACCAAATGACAAAAAGTCTGGGGATGTGAATTGCAAAAAGTCAGGGAAATGAATCACAAAAAGTCAAAGAAATGAATTACACAAAGTCAGGGAAATGAATCACAAAAGTCAGTGAAATGAATTACAAAAAGTCAGGGAAATTAATTACAAAACGTCAGGGAAATGAATCACAAAAGTCAGAGAAATGATTACAAAAAGTCAGGGATAAGAATTACAAAAGTCAGGGAAATGAATTACAAAACGTCGGGGGAAGAATTGCAAAAGTAAGGAAAATGAATTACAAAAAGTCAGGGTTAAAAATTTACAAAACATCAGGGAAATGAATCACAAAAGTTAGAGAAATGAATTACAAAAAGTCAGGGATAAGAGTTACAAAAAGCCAGGAAAATGAATTACAAAAAGTTATTAAATGAATTACAAAAATTCTGTGAAACTCCGCGTTAATGTTAATAATTGATTTAGGTTAATTTTTTCAATTAGTTTGGTTACCAATAATTTGTCCTAATTATATTTGTCGTCGCTGAAATGCATTATGAAAGTTGCTATAAACACAAAAACTGCATAAACCGCTATATTTACTCTTAATTTAGGCTTTGTACTAACTTGTAATAATAAATTATTGTTCTAACCATCTGTTTACATAAAATTGCAATGTTTATTTTTATTTTGTAATCAGATGGTGTACCAGAAAGAAGGGCTTACTTGTCTATTGAACAATCAAATAAATCAGCTGTTTTCGGTGTAGTATAATGCAAAATGTTTAACCAAATCAAGTTATTCAATTGAAGGGTGCATTTATTTGCATACATAAGAGGAAGCTTAGAGTGTTAGCCCTCAAACTGCACGTAAACAAGTATCCTATCATTTAGAGATTTGAAGGTTCTGTAGATTTGAAAGGAAATGTTACACGGCAGTGGTAGGCCTAAATTATAGGCCTATTACAACAACGGAACGTAACGTGAAACATATTAAAGTTTGGCGAAGTAATTCATATGAATTACGAATTTTGGTCTAATACGAATTAAAAAGTGCTTGCGTCTAGACATATAAACAATTACAGTAGATTCTTCCCTTAAAGCTGTTTATTTTTATGGTTTAAGCATCTGCTCTTTCAAACACTCAAAAACAGTATTTGTGAAATAAATGTCATAATTCAGTAATCGTCAAAGGAAGGGGAAAATCCTCAAATTTAATTTAAATAAGTAAAAATTACCCATTTAAGGATCTGCTGCAGTGGCGGTCATCTTGGATTTGTATCCCGTAAGAGCAATGTTAAATTTAAAACCATTTATTTCGTTTATTTTGTATCATAAAACTGTTTGCAAGATCTCATTTTAACCAGTCACAATAGGCATTCGTTTTGCGTTTCACATTTTTTTAACCCGTTCTTTTGTCACGTTATTGACAATTATTTTTAGGTACCAAGTTTGAACTTTTCCTTACACAATAAAAAAAAAAAAAAAAAAAAAAAAATTAAAAGTGAATCGCAAGCCGGATCCGCAATTTTGTAAAGAATATTGAGTTTTTTGTTCAGCACTCAATTACAAAAGATGGATTTATAAAATGGTTTTAAATGAGGCAATATCAAAGCGCAGGGCTGCAAGAAAGTGCAGTTTTTAGATAAACCTATAGGACTCTAGGTGAAAAGACTGCTATATTTTTTACTGGAACAGACCCTTAAGTAATTAGTTCAGTTGCGATCGTGTTCTTTAAACTTAAACTTAAGGGGGCGCTTCCCTGCCCGCCAATTGAATCTTATTCCCATAAGAGCAATGCTACAGAATAAGTCATTTTTTTCCGTTAATTCGTGGAATAAATTTAAAAATTTGGTTTCATTTTGAAGTACTGTCATATGCGGATGTTGATTGCCGAATACATTTTCAAAAACCGTTTTATTGTTTTCATAAACGTATGATATAAATAGTAAAAAACAGTAAACTTTATTAATTTTTTACTCAGTTGCAAAAAGAGATATTGCAAAAATCCTTAGCAATCAACACCCACAATCTATTTTACTTTAAGAAAAAAAATACAGCTTTCGTTTTTTAACAAAAACAGCACAAAAATATGCTTAATAGTGAAGGTATGTTTTGGTTATTTAACATTGAAATTGGTACCCAATATCGTAGTTTTGAATGTGGAGAGCCGAGCCTTAACTTAGGCCTATAGGTTTTAGATCTCGAAGATTGAACAAGAAAATCTAAATACGTCCAACAAGTGTCGCTACCTAGTGGGATTCTGCCGAACTATAAATAACAATGCTGTCGACCCTCCGTCACATGTCACAAACTAGACCTAAGCGTGTTGGAAGACGGTAATATTTCCCCCTGAAATATAACACTAGAGTAACGTTAAACTAAATAATATGGTACCTTTACAGCGTTTGTCATGTAAGGTATTTTGTAAAGGATAAGTACGGTAGCTAGTCATAAAAATACAAATGGTTTTTTGTTGTTTGAATAAGTCTGAGGATGTTTTTAGCGAATTTGCATAGGAAAATGAGCTATTGCAGTGACCCTTGTGGTGAGACCTAAGGCCGGGAGAGATCCATAAACACAGAATACGTTTTGGGTATCATAACAAATTGTATAGCATATATGTAATATGTATATATATATGTGTTCGCATTGTTAAGTCCGATTTGGTCCAAATTTGGCACACACGTTGGTTTTCTAAGTCGCTCGGAAGAGTTCGTTAACCAACAAATCCAACAACGGAAAAACTTTTCTTGACAAGAAGTAGGCTAACAATTTTTTTAGATTTTTCGCAATAGAATGCACTTTTGGGGGGGTTTCACTTACAGAAAGAAATATAGGAGATTATTCAGCTTATTTTTGTTTTTTACACGACCTTTAGCCCTTCTGGTCCTCTCATAATAGATCAAAACGTAAAACCCATAAAAGCACAGCACTCTGTTAAAATCCACGTGGGGGATTTTACCGTGGTGCGCCTTATGATCCAAGGGCGATGGCCGAAATGCAAACTCGTAAAGCGAGTGAAGCCGAGGATGAAAGGTCCGCTGCGAGCGGATCGAAGCAGGACGTAAGCTGGAGGCTGAGTTACGTTCACATTCTAGGCCTATTAGTATATTTCGTACACGTAGGCAGCTATTCAGCGCCTTCGGTTCAGCTGCGTGATCGAATTATTTTTGTGGTTCAAACTACGCAAACTTTTATTTGTGAAATAAATGTCGTAATACAGAACTCGATAAAGGAAGGGAAGCAATCCACATTCACGATTTATTTTAAATGGATAGACGTTCAGTTGCGAAAGAGGGTTTATATTAGATCTCGGAGATTGAACATGAAAATCTAAACAAGTCCAACATTTGTCGCTACCTAGTGGGATTCCGCCGAACTATAAATAACAATGCGTAGACCCTCCGTCACGTGTCCCAAACTACTAGTAGCCGTATTGGAAGACAGTAAGTAACATTCGTCGTTTTCAGAGCCATAATAGTTTAGTTTCACTTTGTTTCCTGAAAGCTAGTACACTGGCGTAATGTTAAACTAAATACGGCACCTTTGTTGCCTTTTGTTGTAAAGAATAAGTAGAATCAAAATAGAAAGTTTTCGTTTACTGTATTTGAATATAACTTAAGTATGAGGTTATTTTGTTTGTTTTGTAACACAAATAATTTTATTCAAACGTAACTTGCAAATTCAGCAAGTTCAATTTATAATTTTGTGTCTATGCTTCATTTTCATTAAGGCAATAATTAAATGTTCGTTCGATCGACGAAAATATCAAGTAGAATATATCCTACAAAGAAGTCAATAAATTGGCATAACTTATTTAATCTTTCACATTATTTCCTTGAAACTTATCCTAATCTAAATTAATACCAAATATTTCCTCAGAATTCTTAATTTGTGTCAGAGTAGGCCCTAAACTAACAACTATATTATTTTAAAACACACATGGTAAACTTGAAATATAACTAAATTGTCAATTAGTTTTGTTTGTAAAATATTAAATTCCACGTAATAAAGATGTTCAAATAATAAAGCTCAAAACATCATATTCGGTTTAGTGGTAGCCTAGAGCCGAAATTGACAGTGGAAAAGGGCTACTTTTACCTTTTCCGTGCAAACATACATTTCGTGACTTTTTAATCGCACATCTTTAAAACGGCTACCTTAATTGAAAACTCCAAATGTCGAAAGCTGTAGACAAAATAATTTTAAGTTAAATAGACACCTAAATTTTCAAATTTAGTGAATTTTGGGTAGGCTACTAATTTGTGCATAGATTCAAAATTATATAGGCCTAATGCGGATGTTTTACTTGTTTGTACAATCCACTAAAATATGAACTGTGATACCTAATTGGGCGTAAGTTTACTATTCGATCCTAGCCTAATATTTTTGCAAACAACGACGTTGTTTTACATTCTTACAGGTAAACATACCGTGTCTAAATATTAGACCCTATAGGTTAGAACTTTTAGGTTTTTTTTATTATTCTTGCATTTCTGTTGCCATAGGTAAGCCTAGGGTCGAATAGTAGGCCTACCCTAAACTTACGCCCCTAATTGTAATTAATATTGATGGTGAATAACATTTGTAGGGTATACATTTTTTAAACAAATAATTAATCATAAAAATATGTATACCCATATACATTTATATAAATACAAAAATATATAGCCTATGTTACACGTACTCATTCGACTCATAATTTAACGCTATTTAATTTTTAAAAGAATAACTTTTTCTGTACGATACACCGTTTTCAAGATATAAGTAAAAAGTGCGAAAACTGTGTGGTTTTATGGCTCCCAAACGTTGCGCTCACCTCCTGGGATGGTGCAAACTGATCACATTTATTTTGGATCAAATGAAGATATTAAAACGATTTCCAGAACTTCCGGAATTAAGTTCCAATTTTACTGGCGTATATTATTAGCCTATGTCAAATGTAGGAATATTTTTTTAACTTAACATCACTTAAATTGACGAGGTTACTAAAAATTTAAATATAAATAAATTAGAATTGCAAATCACATGATAGGCCTAATCCAAAAAATAAAATATCCGTCCAGATGTCTAAATGAAACCTGTATCAATTAATTCCTTGGATGATGATTTATGCTGGGCAGCTGCTGTTGGTTCAGGAAGTTAGAAAATCTCAATAACAGTAGCACATCCTCTATTAAAAGCAATGTTTATTTTTTTCTCTGTGCCAAGAGAAACTTAATTGCATTGTTACAATGAACATAATCAAGTTGGCATTGCTTCAATAGACCTGCCATTAGAGACTCCTTTTTCACAGAAGTCGACAATTCCACAAGAATGCTATAACGGTTTAATTAAATAAAGTACAATTAAGTAGGCCTATAATATTAATTTACCATAACCTCAAAGATGACGAATAATATTGAATGCCAATTAAATGATTACGTTAATGATAGGCCTATCGTAGGAGTTTATTTTAATAAAGGTCTTAATCGTGTACATTAGGCTACTCGTCTAAAACATAAAAATACAAATTGTTTCGAAGTACAAAATCAGCTGATAATGAAAATGCCGCTGTGAAGTAAAGCCTTTATATAAGTTAAATTTTGTAGCAGTAAACAGCTGACTCACAAAACACCAACACTGAACATCTTCAGCTATCCATTTTAAATTGATACATAATATTTAAATGCACGTTAAAATTTTGATTATTAGATACTGTATTTATATTATGTTTGTGCTTTCTTTTAAGTCATTTGTAAATTTCAGTATTTTTATTTTTCCATCTAACTTGAGACTATAATCTGCTCTTTAATTTGTTATTTAGCCTACTGTATAGGCCTAAATAAGCGGCTTTGTCTGTGTGACTGAATGAAAAACTACTTAAGATAAAAATACGAAAATTTGATAGTATATTCGTATGGGGTCATAGACACTAGTAAGTTAAAGGATTTTTATTTTATTTTAAAGCGTAAAAGTAGTGAAAATTCAGGTTTCTCTCCCAGCCCTATAACAGAAAAACAACATAGCAACACATGTTTGTTTACATTCAATACCAAAACAACAAACTTAGCAAATTTATAATAAGTTTATTACTCTTCACAACTAACAGTTTTTTTAGATAAGGAAAAAGAAAACAAAAAGTTTACTGTATCTGTTGTCTCATATAAATAACATTTGATTTGGGTCAAAAACTTAACATAGGTAAATGGACCTTTTTACCATAATGGACCAAAACATTTGGAACCAATTTGGCAATTTTAGAATCAAGTAATTATTCTTCACAACTAACAGTTTTTGTAGATTAAGTAAAAGCAAACAAATGACTTTGTGTATTGTAAGTCAAACATCTGGTGTTAAATATTAGGCCTATATGTTGTTTTCTTTAGTTGGTAGGCCTAATATCAAAATTTGTTTGAAATGTTGATTATTGACTATTTAAATATTAAAGATGACATTACGCCGGATAACTGAAAGTAATTAAAAAATTTTGGGGATTGTCGTGTCTATTTCGATATCTGTCTTACATTAGCTATGTATAGATCTCCGCTCAATCGTCATTTCCGTGAAAATATCAGAGTATACAATACTCTGTTTGCATTGGCTTCTCGTCCGGGGTTGGTGAGAGAAACGAACAGGGGTAGAGTACGTAGTAGGTTATTGCTGTAATTTAATTTTAAATGAAATATGAAGAAAATTTTGACAAAAATATTTGACATTTAAGTTTAACAAAATCTGAAGTGTTTTAAAATTTATCTGGTAATCTTTAATTTAAAAAAGGTATTTAGGGACTACTAGGCTACTTATATTATTTGTTTAATGAGGTTTCGAATAAAACATCATCTTTAACGTTATTAAAATTAAAGAAAATAAATGGGTTGCCCATTTCATTGCTGGGCCTATAAACCCATTTCAAGCTTACAAAGACTTCAGAGGAAATAAACAAAATATTTTCAATATAAAATACCAATACAAAATAAAAATAATAAAAATATTATTAACTTTATAATAGGCTACTGTATTTAATTCACATTCTACAGGCCAATTATCTTCTACAAAATGAGCGCAGTTTTTTCTTTTAAAGCTTGTTTTAAGAATAGTCACGAATTTAAATGTTGTTTTAAAACCCCAAAGAAACGGATTTATCAAATTATATTTTGAGTTGTAAATTGACAACTTGAAAATACAGTCCCTAATCCCTAAACTAAAGAAAGGTAAATAGAACAATCATTGAAAATACCGTAGGCCTACATATACAATTTACCGATCAAATTAACAATATTTTTATGAATAAGGAAAGCATAATTAAAAAAGGATTTCAATTATATTTAATGAAATGTAATTGTTTATTTTTAAAGACGGGAATTATTTAGTAAAGGCAAATGTCGGTTAAAAGGTTTCCTCTACAACTACAAGTCGGTAAAGAATTTTTTAATTCCATGAGAAAGTTTTAAAACTGATAATATCAATGAGAAAACTTATTTAATTTAAGAGCCTACTTAAATGTCAACGTAAATTATTTAATAACACACGACATGCTCATTAATTGAAGTCAATTATGTATTGTTTGTTAAACTTTTTTTCCGTCTGCCATCAATTCATTTGACTTTGAATTGGTGTGTTGATAGTTTGGTAAGAAAAGTGGGGGAATTAGCCCGCCTCTAATCCCGCCCCAAAGTGTGTCGTGACAGCGGCTGCTATCTGGTGAGTAAGTTTACAAACATCGAGTAGAGCGAGTGTAGCCAGACGGTACATTCAGTCTGGTCCCATCAGCCGACATGTAAACATGGCTCGATTAATCTTAAAGTTAGTACTTGTATTCGTACTTAGTGTTACGGTTGTGCGTGGAAATACGGAACCCGATTGTGAATGGCAAAGAGTATTGAGTGTCGGCGACGAACCCGAAGTGACAGTGTTGTTAGAGTGTAAGTTGCGGACTATCGGAAATGCGGATAGTGTTTTGTCTAACCTAACTTCGGCGCAGATGGATATGATCACGTCTTTAAAATTAGTGTGCAGTGATGTGTTGTTTTTTGAAAGTTCGTTAGAACCGAATAGTTTTCTAACTCAGTTGAGAAGGTTACGCGATTTGAAGTTAGAATTTTGTAAAATCCGACACGTACCGCCTTCGGTGTTAAGTGTTTCTAAAGAACTGCGTAACCTAACTTTGCGTACGCACAATACCGACTGGTCCGCGATGACTATGGAATTTCACGCTGAAAGTTTTCGCGGCCTAACACAGTTAAAATATTTAGACCTGTCCGATAACAATATTTGGACATTCCCTCAAGAACTTTTTTGTCCTTTGCACGCGCTTTCTAACCTCAATTTGTCCAGAAACAGGATACAGGATATTTCAGAATTAGGATTTTCTGACTGGGGTTCCGGTCCCACTAACCCGGGTAAAACTTGCAACACTGGATTAGAAGAGTTAGATTTATCTTTGAACGATATTACAGTAATTCCGGACAACGGTTTTACTAGTTTGAGATCTTTGCAAAAAATATTTTTACAAGAAAACTCTATATCTTCCATGGCAGATAGAGCGTTCGTAGGTTTAGTTTCCCTGCAATTATTAAACGCTTCTAGTAATCAACTTGTCGCACTTCCTCCGGAATTATTCCAATCCACTAGAGACCTTAGGGAAGTTTATCTTCATAATAACTCTATAAGTGTGCTCGCACCTGGTTTATTAGAAGGCCTAGACCAACTTTTAGTGTTAGATTTGTCGTATAATGAACTCACTAATTCGTGGGTAAACAGAGATACGTTTTCCGGCCTGGTTCGTTTGGTCGTACTTAATTTAGGACATAACGAAATCACTCGGATAGATGCACACGTATTCCAAGATTTGTACAGTCTGCAGATATTAAATCTAGAACACAACGGCATCGAGATGATCAACGAAGGTGCCTTTGTAACTCTTAGTAACCTGCACGCATTGACTCTATCGCACAATAACCTGGTGAACATTGAAGCTAATTATTTCACAGGACTTTATGTACTAAATCAGTTGTTTTTAGACCATAACCGGGTCACTCACATCCACCACCGTGCCTTCGAAAATTGTACCAATCTACACGACCTTGGACTCAGCGGAAATTCTCTGACTCATATTCCCGACGGAATTAATTTACTTAGATTTTTAAAAACCCTGGATCTAGGCGAGAACCACATAACTCAGATAGAAAACGCTTCGTTTCAAGGCCTCGACCAATTGTACGGACTCCGTTTGATAGACAATCGTATTGTTAACATTTCTAAAGATTCATTTTCCACGCTTCCTTCACTGCAAGTGTTGAATCTGGCTTACAATAAAATAGAACACGTAGACAAAGGCGCGTTTGGTACTAGTCCTACGATTCACGCGATCAGGATGGACGGGAACCAGCTGAAGGATATCAACGGCATGTTCATCAATCTACCGGGATTGGTCTGGTTGAACATTTCCGACAACCAGTTACAGTGGTTCGATTACGCGTTGATTCCGCAAAGTTTGGAGTGGTTGGACATGCATAAAAACAACGTGGCCGATTTGGGTAATTATTTTGAAAAACGTGCCGATTTACAGATTAAAATGCTGGACGCGAGTTTTAACAGATTGACTGAAATCGGTGATACTTCCATTCCTGACAGCGTTGAAAGTGTTTTGTTGAATGACAATTTAATACGTAAAGTGAAACCGAATACATTTGAAAGAAAAACTAACCTAACCCGCGTAGTTCTGTTTGCAAATAAAATCCAAAATATTGACATTTCCGCACTCGCTTTGGACTTAGTACCCGACGATAAGGAGCTTCCCCAGTTTTACATCGGTAACAACCCCATACAGTGCGATTGTACGATGGAATGGCTTCAGAGAATAAACCAACTCAGTCATCTACGCCGACATCCTCGAGTTATGGACCTGGATTCCGTCACTTGTCATCTGACACACTCCCGTGGAAACCCGACTCGCCCTCTACTCGACCTGAAACCGTCACAATTCCTGTGCCCCTACGAGACCCACTGCTTCGCCCTGTGTCATTGTTGCGACTTCGACGCTTGTGATTGTGAAATGACCTGCCCTAATAATTGTACTTGTTACCACGACCATACCTGGTCTTCTAACGTTGTTGACTGTTCGAACGTTGGATATAGAACGGTGCCGACTAAAATACCAATGGACGCGACTGAAATCTACCTGGACGGGAACGACCTCGGCGAACTCGGAAGTCACGTTTTCATCGGTAAAAAGAAACTAGAAGTGTTGTATTTAAACAATAGTAATATCGATTCTGTCCATAATCGAACGTTCAACGGCGCTACGTCTTTAAGGGTTCTGCACATGGAGAACAACCATCTACAAGAACTGAGAGGGTTCGAATTCGACCAACTGGAGAATCTGAACGAACTTTATTTGGATCACAACGACTTGAAACACCTCGGTAATAATACTTTCACTAATATGAAAAATTTGGAAATTTTAAAACTTGAAGAAAACAAAATTGTAAATTTTTCACCCTGGAAACAATTGACCTCGGAGATTCTCGCAGAAGTTTCCCTGGAAGGAAATACCTGGACTTGTACATGCGACACGATCGGTTTGTTGGAAGTGTGGTTAAAAGAAAACTCGAACGCTTTAAATGCTGATAAATTATTGTGTGCTGACGGTAAAGAGACATTGTTCGATTCTATCAAAAGGTGTAGCGAGTCCCGCGATTCAGCCGCGGCCACTTCTGTAGTGCAAAGAAGTCCTTTCAGTCCCACTATTTTAGGAACAGACTATATCCCCTTCGTCGCGGCCAGTTTAGTTGTGTTTATAATTATATTTCTAGTCAGTACTTTGTGTTTTATATTTAGAAACGATGTGAGTTTGTGGGCACACTCAAGATACGGTATTAGGATATTTGGAGATTCTGCGAACGACTCTGATGACGACAGATTGTACGACGCATATATGGTTTACAGTGTGAAAGACGAAGAGTTTGTGAGTCAGGTTATTTCTTCAAGTTTGGAACGATCTGGATATTCTCTGTGTTTGCATTACCGCGATCTTCACGTCATGAGCCCTTCGTATCTTGCTGATAGTATATTAGGCGCGTCCGACGCAGCGAAAAGGATAATAATAGTGTTGTCTCTGAGTTTCCTTCAGAACGAATGGGAAAGACCGCCTTTCCGAGCAGCGTTGCAAGCTTGTCTAGAAAGATCTAGGGCTCGCCGAAGCAAAGTACTTCTACTGTTGACCACGGAAATGGGACCGGACACCGAACTGCAATTACTGTTGAAAGCGTGCAGAGTTATATCCTGGGGCGAGAAAAGGTTCTGGGAAAAACTGAGGTACGCTATGCCGGACGTGTTGAAAAAACAAGTACCCCGTCATCCGCAGGACGGTCTTAAGAAAGTCGTCTGTGATGGGAAAGCGACGTCCGCCAGGTATACGGCGACTCCCACGGCTTTGGAATCGTGGTACAGGATGTCTCCGGCATCCATGACGCAATCTTCGGCTCCGACACAGTCGACGTGCGTTTCTGAAGAGTCTTCGCAAAGGACAACCGACGAAGAAGAGGATCCTCATAGTTACGTTTCTATAGACTATCAGCAAAGACATAATAAGGTTCACCATCATGTGTACAGCTGTATTCCGGATCCTGCGTACAACAACCAGGGACGGACTTACTTCGTCTAGGATTCTAATAAAACAGGTACGAATTTATACCAGACTTAATTCTTATAGTATAGCCACATTTATTAAGTTTTAGCAAGCAAAATAATTTTTACTTGCTAAAACTTAATTGAGTGAAGTTTAATAATTTTTATCAGAACGTTTGTGTTTTAATAAACTATTTATTTGTTTTTGATTTTTCATAGTAGGCTTAATAATATTACACGATTATTTATAAATATAATATGGTCCATTTAGGAATTAGTTTCTTTTTTAACATTCAGTGTAGAATTGTACGTTAAAATAGCTAAAATGCAAGTTAACTCTTGTAGTAAGTAGGCTCTTTGAAGGTTAGGTTACATAAGCTACATTGTGTGGATATCCTAATCGATACGGCATTGTAGGCCTATTACTGTTTTCATAACCTATATTTTAACCTTCTAACAACGCAACGTTCGAAAATCCAATAAAGTAGGGAGTTTTAGTGTTTAGTGCAAAGTTAAATATTTGAAATATTTAACATTATTATTTCATTTGTTTAATAAGTATTTAATATGTTTCTAGGCTGACGTAAAAATTCGTTTTAACACCTATATAAGAATAATTTTTAAAAATATAAAGTTTTCCAGACTTAAAAAATATGAAACTAAATGATAAATATACCTATATTTTAAAATAGTCAAAATTTAAATGCATATCTAAATCAGCTTGATTGAATTTAAAATAATATGCGCACTACTACATTAATTGTTGATTTTTGTTAGGACAATAAATACAAGATTCTGTCGCCGTAGCCCGTTAAAAATATTAAATCGTAGAATTTAACCTCATTTCAAACTGAACAAAATCTAGGTGAATATAATTTTATTTCGCAACAAAAAGACCCGTGTCTTCTCATGCGTTGCGAAAAGAAATTGCATTCCAAGTCGCAGGCTGTCCTAAAAGTTGCAATTAAATTTTAATTCAATTTGAAACGGCCTTTCGGGAAACAAGGTTTTGAACTTGCAGAAAATATGTTTCGACTGAAAGTGTTTTCCCTGGCGGAGAGAAAACGAACTACTTGAGCGACAAAGAACTTATTAAATTTGCAAGTTTTATATTACTTTTGTACTACTTTTGGTAATTTGTCAGAGAAAAGTTTACACTAAACGTATTGTTGTAGGTAGGGGTAGTTGCAATTCTCCCCCGCCCTTGTGTCGCCTTATATTACTTGCCATTTGTAATCTCGCAGCTCTTTGTAAACTTCACGTTCAGTTCTAACCTTACAAAATGTGCTTGTGATATTATTTTAGTGAAATGGTTGAATGCAAGATATTGTATCAAGTTGAACAAATAGTAAATTTAATTAATTTGACAACCATGTTTTTGTCGAGTAATCGTTCTAAAACCCGACACACGTATTTTGTTAATGATAAAATAAGAAGACGTAATTTTTAGGTTCATATGTACACATAAAATTATTAGTATACAATGTAGGCTTCTGTACAATATTTCTCATCAATGGTTGTTATTGTTTACAAAATTTTGAGGTCAAATTTCACTTTTGCTAAATTGTCATAGTAATGAATTACGAGTCATAGATTTGGGTCCGTTTATGAGTCTACGGACAGACAAGTTATAAAATCCGTCTTTTGAATACTTTCACTTTTTCTAAAAGACAGTCGAGTCCAACTTAAGGTCATTCGTATTGTCAGATTTTGACCTTCAGAAAACTGTGTCTTAAGTTTGTATAGACTATTCCTATTGTCTTTTAAAGATCATATCTGTTATGAGGGTGGACAAAACTTTTTACATAACTTATACTAGGCCTAGTTTATGATCTTTTACATTACTGTTAATTATTAATGGTTATTTCGCTATTGCATAGGTTATTATAGAGTTTGATCAGTTAAGGGTCGGCTCTAGTAAAACAGAAAGCAACCTGCGACTCCAGCGTAGCGGCGGTAGGTTACGCGGACATTGCTCATCCTAAATCCATTTAAAACCCGCAATTGTTCAAATAGCGTTTTTTTAAAAATACCAAACTCTTGGGGACAAAATTCTTCATCCGAATGGCTTGGTAATTTTTCGCTACAATTAATAGTTACAACGTAAAAAAATATTTAAAGTCACCCTATAGCGGCGGTAGGTTACACGGACATTGCTTAGCCTAAATCCATTTAAAACCCGCAATTGTTCAAATAGCGTTTTAAAAAAATACCAAACTCTTGGGGACGAAATTCTTCATGCAAATGGCTTGGTACTTTTTCGCTATAATTAATAGTGACAACATAAAAAAATATTAAAAATAAATTTTTGAAATTGTTAATAAATATTAAACAAAATGTTTTTCTTAATTTTGGAAAAGCCATTTGCATGCATATTGACATTGCTTTAAAATGACATATCGTTTATAATTTTCCGATCAAAAATAAAGGAAAAATTTGGATTTTAATTTAACATTGGTCTTATGGAGTGTCAACCAACATGGCCGACAGGTAGAGCCGACCCTTAAACAAATTTGTTGGTTATTTAAAAAGATTGTTTCCACTCATTCGTTTATTTGTCGAATAGGCCTCGTTGTATGTTTAAAAAAATATTATTGCCAAGTCAGCTAGACAGAAATTCAGTTATGTAATAAAGTGTTTATGAAAATGAGAGATTAGTTGTTCTTATGTCATCAGAATTTTAAATTTCATTGAATGACTACAGATTGATTAAATATATTTGATTACGAATACTGATAGGCGCACGAAAAAATAGGATATGATAAAAGAACGGCGGGGGAAGTAAACAATTTGTTTGACGACTGAAAAATGTTATACTTTCATGCTCTTTAAACACACGGGCGTTTAGACGAATTTATTTTGTTATTAAAACCAAATAAACAACAGTAAATCCGAAAGGAATTGTCAAGAACAGAAATGTAAAGTGGCTCAAAGAAAGAAGAGGATTAGGGTAGGATTATACTATGAGGAAAAAGCTTTTGTAACTGGATGTGAAGGGAAGCGTCTGTCGAGATAGTCGTATACTCGTATACAAAATAAACGTTTCTTTTCAAACGCTTTCATTGTGTTTGGTGAAAATTCTAAAATAACGTGTATTTTTAAACCATCTACGATGTACAAATAGGCTATAGTGTTTTCCAAGGTAAAATTAAGTTGACGTAATTTCGATTGTGTCGGATAGAAAATAGTTTGCGGTAAATATATACTTATTAAATATTTAGGAGGAATTGAAAAATTATTCGGCAAAGGTAAAACTGTTTTTTTAATTACTTCTTTTCTTTAACGCTTTTATTTTGTCGACGAAATTAGTGTAACAGCGTTTTTCTTTACATTATAAGTTTTAAATTAGAAGAATATTTTTCTAGTGTTTACATAGTTTTGATGAAATATAACACAAGTATTTGAATGAGGTACAGATTATTATGAAAGTAATTGAGTATTTTTGTGTCTGTAAGATTGTGCAATACCAGAAAAAAAAAAAACAGTGCATGGAGCTATCTACAGTATTAAGAACCTTTCGTTGAATTTGGTTGATAAACTTGTAATATGCGGGTGTTGTTCATGAAAATGTAAACTATTTGTAGGTTACAAAACTTAACACTATTCTAATAAACGGTACCAGGAACTGGCACATACTTTCTCGCAAACATGTTTAAATTATTAAACAGATTCATTGTGACTTCATAATTGTAGGTGGGGTAGGAGAGGTGATATTAAAGTAGGAGATTAACTAATAAATATTATTATTATTAGCTAGAGAGAAAGTTGTTTTGGAAGAAATTTGCACAAAACACGTCTATTAGACCTGTATAGATGCAGGAAAAAAGGTTTTAACATTTTTTGAAAAACAACCCCTTTTTTGGCCAAACAACCCCCAAAAAACAGTTATTATTATTATTATTATTATTATTATTAGCTAAACAAGAATTTTTAGAAAGATACGGTTTTATGCATATGGTAGGGTACAATAAGGGCTACAAATGAGCCAAATTTGATCAAAATCGTTAGACCCGTTTTTTTATTAAAAAAAATAATAACTGATCTTTTGGGGGTTTTTGCCCAAAAAGGGGGTTGTTTTTCAAAAGTTTTTAAAACCCTTTTCGTGCATATATATAGGCCTAATTGACATGTTTGGTGCAATTTTTTTCGAAATCGATCTAATAGTTTTCGCTCTAGCTTTGTATACATACAGACAGACATTTTGTAAAAACCACTTTTTTGGACTCATGGGGTTCCAAAACGGATATTTCCACAAAAATCTCAACATCGATTTTTTTGTGATCACTATACTTTCTCTTACTATAGTATTGTGAGAAAGTAATAATAATAGCTTTACTGTAATGCCGTTAATCACACTAGCCTACAAGTAGGCTAATAGGCAACAGTCATATGGGAATACAGACAGGTACTTACAAGTTCATATCAATTAAATTAAAATTCGTGCGAATTCCTTCTCAGAATAGAAGCTTTCTGCTTTAGCCGTTTTTTAATACCAGGTTTTGAAAGTTTTTTCAGGCAAAGTTCTTGCATACAGAAGCAGTTTTTTTATCGTATATACTGCTAACTCGTATGAGTTTTATACTAGGAGTTACAATAGGCCATCACATTTATTTCTATTATTGTAACAATGTTTCACATATTGGTTATCGAATTGCAATAGGCCTATATTTTGTTGAACATGAATTAAATTATATAATCCCAAGTCATAATAGGCAAGGCAAAGTCATAATCCCAAGTTCAGAAAATCCGGGTCTATAGGATTGTCTATTTGATAACCCGATAATGAGCCTTATAGTTTTTTTGTTTGCTTTATAAAAACGCTCCCTGAAGTACAGTAGGCTACCTGAATTTCCCCAGAGTCGTACATACATCAGCATTGAACCACAGACTATAGATTTAGTAATTCTATAGTCTGTGATTGAACGGAACGACCATAATATGTCATAAGAAGCACTTCCAACTTACTCTGCTTTAATAATTTGCAAATTAATTTTATAAATTGTATAATAATTTAATAGTTTAATAGATTTGCGTTTATACACAATTATTTTCAGTTCAATTACCTTTATATATTAGTGATTTAGCAAAATTTTCTGTTTTATGCTTTTAATTAAAAATCGTAAAACCTCTGTTTAAAAAACGCAAGTGCTTTACAACCGATATAATAGTGCCGTTTGGGCGACTTACTAATGAAATAGCATTAGGCCAACATTCTCAAAATTGACTCACTTTGGTTCGACGCGTTTAGGCCTACTGGAGTGGTATTGCACACATTTATGGCAGGAATTACCAACGGAAAATGTTATTATTTATCCAAAACATAGTGAAAATGTTTGAATCAATCTCTCTGGTATTGTGTTATAAAAATATTAACAAAAGAAATCTACTATGTATTTTTATTTTTTATTTGTTTTTACTTTATTATTTGCAATTTGTATCAATTTGAAACTGTCGATTTCAGATACCGTCTTGACGTACTTTTCAAAATATGGTGAAACGATTTCGACGAAACGTGAAGTTTGATTCTTGGTGTAAAGTGCGAACGCTTGAAATAAGAGTTAAGAACTTTTTGGTGCCCTGCCGGATGACCGATGAGACGTCTTCTTGTGATTTTATTAATTTTAAGTTTTACTGTTCACACATTATTTTTATATCTAGTCTTTATGAGAATCGTAAGCGAATTGTCATATTTATTATTTATTTGTTAACTATTAGTTTAAGTCAATAAATCTGTATATTGTATAGTTTTTGTAAATTTTACTTTGTGTTGATGTACGGGCAATGCAGTACGACTGAGGCATAGTAATGACTTAATTTGTAATAGCCAATATTTAATTAAGCTTTATTCTGTCAATAAAAATTTATTTAATTATTTATTTACAATGTTGGTGTTTGAAGAAAGTGTTATGTCTAAGAGGAAATTACATATATTTTGTCTCTGGTAAAATGGAATAAAATATGTAAAAAATATATTTCGTAATTTTTACGAATTACGCACTTAAGAGGTATTAAATAAACGGTACCAGGAACTGGCACATACTTTCTCACAACTTATTTAAATTGTTAAACAGATTCATTGTGACTTGTAGGGTGGGGTAGGAGAGGTGATTTTTTTATTAAAGTAGAAGATTAACTAATAAATATTAATATTATTATCTAGAGAGAAAACTATTCGATCTATTTCGAACAAATTTGCACCAAACACGGCAATTAGGCCTGTATAGATGCAAGAAGAAAGGTTTTGAAAATTGTTGGAAAAAACAACCCCCTTTATGGCATAAAAAACCCCAAAAATAAGTTATTATTATTATTATTAGCTAAACGATAATTTTTAGAAAGATGCTGTTTTTTGCATATGGTAGGGTACATTAAAGGCTACAAATAAGCAAAATTTCATCAAAATCGTTGTAGCCGTTTTTTTATATAAAAGTAATAACTGATTTTTTTTTTTTGGGGGGGGGGTTGCCAAAAACGGGGATGTTTTTCAAAACCGTTTTTCGTGCATCTATACAGGCCTACTTGACATGTCTGTGCAAATTTGTTTGAAATCGATCGAATTGTTTTCGCTCTAGTTTTGTATAAATACAGACACATACATACATACAGACAGAAATTTTGTAAAAACCACTTTTTTGGACTCAGGGGGTCCCAAAACGGATATTTCCACAAAAATCTCAACATCGATTTTTTTGCGATCACTATACTTTCTCTGTACTACAGTATAGTGAGAAAGTAAAAATTGGTTCACTATTGGTTATAGTGGGAACGTAATTTCGATTCTTTTTGTGAACAAAATGACATAACAGTTTATAAAATGAAATGTAGATGTTGTTTTTAAATCAAAAGTCAATACACTAGGCCTATAGCCTATGTTTGACATATTTTTTTTGCAATTAGTTAAATTTCAACACGTTTTTATTTAATAAAATTTTTTTGTGAACACTCCGTCTGCGATAGACCTACTTTTTTCACCGTGAAACGACGACAGTTTCGGCTATTGGGTCATTTTCAAATATGAAAATATCTCAATAAACGTGGACCGGCTGAATGTCCAATATGGCCGCCGTTCCTCGGCGAAATAATTTCGAAGACGGGTAATTAATTAATACACTTTATTCTACCATCGTGTCTGATTCATTCTGACGCTGTATCGGCGTTTTACATCTTAAACAGAAATAATGAACACTAATTTTCTCCCTTAGCCAGAACGTTAACTGTTTTTGTTACTCAAAATGTGTGCAAACTATCTGCGACACTGTTTTCTAAACACTATTTCACAGTTATCGCGCTAAACTTCCGTTCAAACAACAAAGGATAAGTAGAAACTGGATAGGCTATGTTGTTTAGGCCAAAGCCAAAGTCGTGCTCACGCCGACCGCAATATTCCCGATATCCAGGCTAATGGCCAGTAAGTGTAGGTATACGATATTATGTTATTTGGGGTTCGCCCTAATACCTAGGTATTGATATCAACAGACGGAATAGACGAAAACGGTTCCACGGACCATTGAACAAGTTTGGTAGGCCTATATTATTTTTAGAGAACAGTCGGTTAAAATTGTCTTAAATGCAGTGGAATTATTATGCTTAGTAATGATTTTTGTTGGCATTAATTTATAATAACATTTGGCTTTAAGTGAGTAAATACTACTATAAAGAAGTCTAGGTGTGTTAAATATAAAACTGTTAAAATAAATACAAAGCATAGACTACTTAGTTTATTGTTTTTAAATAAATAAATGATATAAAAACATTTAAATAATATAGACCTATACATTATTTTTAACCTCGTTAAGGGGATGTTACACTAAAATTGATAAATAATGGAAATATTTTCGAAATTTTTTTTTTGCTAATTTTGTTCTGCATGTCTTCCTGCGCAAGAAAAGTCATGATTCACTTGTAGAGAAATTTATTTAAACGTTACCTTATTACATTAAGATTAGCCTTTGTAGCCTTTATCATATTTTTAACAATGGGCCCTCTGTTAGGTTGACATTTCTAAAATATTTAACAAACGCACAGCTGCATTTTTATGTAAAAACACACAATTATCTCAAAGTAACCATTAAGTAAAATTAAACTTTTCTACATAAAACACCAGGCATACACACCATTAAAAATATATTATGTATACAATTTCATACAATTATAATAATTATAGTATCAAAATAAACAATTAATAAAATTGATCTTTTCTGTATTATGCCATCTGTATTGTCTTTTATAACACATTAACAAAAGGCATACACAATGTTACAAATATATTTATACCCATTCACCCAATTTATAATAACAAAATAAACAAACAAATAAAATAAATAAATAAACAAAATAAAGTTGGCTCACACAAAAACTAAACATTCTAACACCATAAATCTACCTCTGTTTCAAAAAGACAACATACTCTTTAAAATAACACAGAAATGGAAAAAATGCATCAAGTACTTTTTTTAAGGAACATCCATTTAAATATACCTCTATGCTTTGCCGAATTTGTGACGTTTTTATACCTAATGTAAAATTTTTAAAAGTGAACTTTTATATTTTTCTTTACACTATTTCTTGCATATAAATTTGGTACAAACCTATCTTAATACGTATTTGAAAGAATTGCCCTTTTAAGTGTAGAACCCCCACAAGAGTAAGGCAGATTATTTAAAAATAAATTTGATTCATGTTCGTCAATACGAATGTTCAATTATACAGTAATTAAGTTTTTATAAAATACAAATTGAAACGTCAACCTCCATTATTATTTTTACAAAAAGGATAGCGTATAAATTTGTATTTGTTTTCGAAAAAAAAAATATTCGAATTACTTATTACATAGGGTATAGAGTTTTGTATTTGAACTTAGTTGATCCCGAGACTAAGTGAGGCACACAGTTCCTAAAACAATTGCCAAGAAAATCAACTGTTTACGTTCAGACAGAACCTTAAGAACATGAAAATAAATTCAAAATGGCTGAGGTTCAGTCAAGCCTTAAACTTGATCGAAGAAAAAAAGAAATAAATCTGAAGGTTTAATTATTTTGTTGGTCGTGTTGTATTTAATAAGCTGTACTGTATTTTTTTATGTGTGTAAATATGTGTGTGACTGAATGTATGTAATAAAAATAAAAACGTCTAGCGACGTTTAAATAAATAAAAAAGGTAGAACACGGGAAACATATCAAATTCGTAACACAGTTTTGCCATTTTTGGGCAGACTATTTTAACTCCTTTTTATTTTTGAATTAATTATTTTATTCTTTTAATTGTAGTCGTTTAAAATTTGTAAAATTATTTATTTGCTCTTAAATAATTATTTTCTGTATTTCTGTTTAAAGCCAACCACTCGGGGGTTGCAACAGTCAATTCAAATTTTTTATTTGTAATGGGGGCCGATAAGGCAATTTTTAAGTCACCTAAAAATTCTTATTGAAGGGCAAATCATCTTAATAAAAAATAAAGTTCCAGTTTCTACCTTTGAAAATATCTAATCGTCATTGACTTTTCATCACATGTAAATAAGCTCTATGTACATATGTATATGTTAAAAATAAGTTTCTTTATACAATAAATTTAATTGTAAATAGTTGTGTAATATATGTTCAACGAACGAACAATAAACTTCCATTTCGTTTACTTTTAGCGTTTTTTTTTACAAAATTCATTTTGTGTTTTCCTCGTCTTGGACTGTATAGTAAAACCCCTAATTTATATTTAACCTGAAATAGAACGTAAGAATTTTGAAAACGAACTATTTCTCACGAAGTGTTTATCTGTGGGACGCGTTTCAGCGGAAAAATTGTCATCATTAGTAACACAATATAATTGTAATTAGTTTATGCTATTCTACTATCAGCAGCAGTTTATTATTCGCTAATGATGACAACTGCCGTCGAAATGCGTTCCACCAATAAACATTCAATACGAAAGTTTCTTTGTTTAATAATACAATTTTCGTACAAGTCAAACCCGAATGTTATTTCGAATTATGATTGCTTTCAATATGTTATGCAATTATTACTACAAAGTTTTACTTTTTGTGGGGAAAAAAGTGTAGTGCACAGACCTACTGCTGTTTGGTGCTTTTACAATGCAAAAATAATGTTTATCTATTTATTAATTTACATTACAATTAGGCCTTAATAAATTGGAATGCATAGTTTTTAACGTATAGGCCTATATATTACGTTACAAGCCCGGTAAGTAGGGGTTTTCTGTTCGAGTATGATAGTTCCCGCGCGAGGCGGAGACGAGTACGGGATATTCATGCATGCACGGAAAAACACGATACTTTTCATTATTCTACACCGAAAAAGTAAAAAAGTTTTAAACATAACATCTTTTTATTCCAGAAAATAGCTCGCCTTCAATAATTAGTTCTTACAATTTGTACCCAATGACTATCTACATATTTAGAACAATTATCTAACTATTTGAAATTTATGTTTATAGTGCAATTAGCGTTGTTTTGGATATTTAATCCTTTACTCAGGAGTTCAATCATTTCGTTTAAATGTCAGGCTGATTATATTCGTCTCTGAAATGCATTATGAAAGTTGCTAGAAAAAAGAAAAAAAAAGGTGCATAAACCACTACGTCTACTCTTATTTTCAGGCTTTGGTACTGTATTAAATAAATGTGTTATTGTTGTAATCAGCTGTTTACATACTCAATGTTTATATTTATTTGTAATCAGATGGTGCACGGGAAAGAAGGACTTAACTTATTTGTCTATGAACAGGTAAAGAAAACAGCGGTTTTCGGTGTATATAGTGAAAAAGCTATTGCTTATACAAATGTTTATACCTAATTGTTTCAAACTTAAGCTGTCAAATTTTACATTCATATTAGGGTTTGATATGGTCAAATTTACTAGTAAAACTGATTCAATTGTGGATTGAATATTTATTTCAGTACGAATTTTATTTGAAGTTTACGTGGTGTTTAACTGTGCAGGTATATTAAAAAAGTTTTTAGAACCAAAATTTCGTAAATTTCATAAAAAAAATTTATACAAGAATTTAAATATTATTGATACAGATTAACTTTTTTATATTATATTATTAAAAAACAATAGAGAAAAAATGGAAGAAATAAAAAAATTTCACTAATCGTTTGTACTCAGTAAAAAAATGAAGACTGAATACTAGGTAGGGGCCTATGGTTCTATTGTAAATTAATAATAGGCCTAACTTTATTTTAAGTTCGTTTTTAAGTTTCGAAAAGTCGTGACTTTTATTGTCACACCAATGTATGTCATGTAGTTTGTATTTGTTGTAATGAAAACTAAATGTAAGTTGTCGTGGCAGCAAATTTAATGTCACTTACCTAATGACACGAACCGAAATTGTCAAAATTAAAACTCTCATATTTTAATTTTGTTATGCTGAATAATGTGAAGTAAAACAAATTTTTATTGTCATGATATAAAAATAACATGGTTTTTATATTAAAAATCCAGTGGTAGGCTAGAGCGTAACACAACTATAGGCCTAAAGTTGAAGTTTGCAACGTTAGCGAGCTAAGTGATATATCGACTGATTACGCCACTCTGTACTTCTAAGCTATAACAAATGTATTTATTCATACACTAAACATATTTCGATAGCAAAGCTACCATCTTCAGTGGTTCGGTATCAACATTTGAAGATGATAAGAGTGTTATCGAAGTGCCCATTAGTTTGTAAAAATACGATCTTGTTGTTTTTTAATCATTGCTGAACTTTAGTTTATCAGTCGGTCTGCGAAATGCTATTTCTATAACAGAATCACTGAACAGCGCTAGCATGAAATGAGGACCTATTTTTCATAACTTCCTTCCCCAAAAATATGAAAATATTCTTGTTTCGTCAAGCATGTGCGAACTTCTAACAACAATTTTCTTAAACATTTTTTTTTGTATTTTGAGAAATGAGGGCCGTTGAAAAACATTTTCGGCAATATTTTGAAAAGTATATATAACAAAATTGTACAAAAGATTGGGTTTATATACTCGAATAAATCGTTTTCCAACTGTGGCCCACCTGATAACACACAAGTGACCCCTCCCAGGAAGGATTTTATAGTAATGTATTTTTTACTTTCTCCCCCTATACCATAGTATATGGAGAAAGTATTGTATTCGTCAAAATTTTCGAGTTTGAGTTTTTGGTAGAAATATCCGTTTTGGGTCCCTCTGAACCTAAAAAAGTGGTTTTCGGAGTGATGTCTGTGTGGATGTTATCAGACCTAGAGCCTAAACCAGTCGACCGATTTTGATCAAATTTGGTATGGAGGTACTAATCCACGGTATCTCCAGGCGTTTTTTCATTTTTGTGAATATTTTATTTTTAAGGGTAATTTTCCCATAAAAACCCTTAAAATAACGGAAAAATCAACTTTTCTCAAAAACGCCTTTAACGATTTTGATTAAAATTGTATAGTTTATTAGGGACCTAAAGTACTATAAACTGTAAAATTTTAATCAAAATCGTTCGAGCCGTTTTTGAGAAAAGTTGGTTTTCCGTTATTTTATGGATTTTTATGGAAAAACAACTTTAATACAAAATTACCTTTCCTACCCCACCCTACAAGTCACCGTGAATCTGTTTAATAATTTAAATATGTTTGTGAGAAAGTATGTGCCAGTTCCTGGTACCGTTTATTTAGATCCGTTATTGGAAGATACTCTTAATAACTATGTCAAATTTACTTATTATATCTCGATAAAAAATATAGTTTGTGACAAAAAGTCATACACACAATTTCATAATATTCCCTTTTAATGTGCGTAACTCTAGCCTTAGATAAGAGTTAACAGTAGTACTCTTATGACGAATCGATCCAATATGACCGAGTCAGTCGACGAATCTTTAGTGTTATTCCATGTGATCTTTGCCGAGTTCTCTTTCTTTCCGAACATCTCTTACATGTCAGTTACACAGCCCAGACTCTACCTTATGAATTTCACGTTATTCTATTGTTAAAAGCAAAAACCCGACTTCAAGCTTAGCGGTCAATAGTTTGTGAACTGACTTTACCAGAAGGATGAGCAACACGGATCCGAACAAAGGCCTCCCCTCCCTCGAGCTGCACAAAAACGAGCCCTATACCTGGCTGTTTACCTGTGTCGGACCTTCGGAATGTTTGAACCTTCTTGTAATTCCGTGTGGTTTTCTAATGAATATGAAATCAGTTTTGTTAACAAGATTTATGCAGGAACGCAACAAAATTAGTATCATTGGGCAAAACATTTCGAAGTGGTGTTTGTTAGTTATCCTTACCGAAATTGTAAAAAACCTTATATATAAGCCTAACATTGCGATAAATTCTTTAGGTAAACATTGCGGATAGCCTGTAAGATTAAACGCTGTAATTTTTTAACCACGAAACTGTTTATTGCGGTTCATATAAACAAATTTAATTAGTTTGACAGTTTTAATTATTTAAAAATTATAGGCCTATTTATTTGTTTTCTAATAAAATAAGCCAATAGGAGAAAATGAAACTATTCAATTCTTTGTTTTTATTACAACAAGGGGTTCCACCCCAGCTTGCTTCGCTCGACAACACGGACGGCGACCAATGGCGAAGCCAATGCAAATAAATTTATTGTATTTTCTGATATGTTGAAAACCCATAACGGCATAGACTCGGTTGGATATACTGTAGTTTGTTTTTGTAGGCCAAAGTAATTTCTTTTAAAGGAGGCCTACGAAGTAAACAAAAATTATTGTAATAAACGGCACCAGGAACTGGCACATACTTTCTCACAAACATATTTAAATTATTAAACAGATTCACTGTGACTTCATAATTGTAGGGTGGGGTAGGAGAGGTGTTTTATTAAAGTAGGTGATTAACTAATAAATATTATTATTATTATCTATAGAGATAACTATTCGATCAATTTGAACAAATTTGCACCAAATACGTCAATTAAGCCTGTATAGATGCACAAAAAAGGTTTTGAAAAAATTTGAAAAACAACCCCCTTTATTGCCAAAACCCCCCAAAAAATCAGTTATTATTATTATTATTATTAGATAAACAAGAATTTTCAGAACGATGCGGTTTTTTGCATATGGTAGGGTACGTTAAAGGCTACAAATAAGCCAAATTTTATCAAAATCGTTAGAGCCCTGAAATATAATAACTGATTTTTTGGGGGTTGTTTTGCCAAAAAGGGGGTTCTTTTTCAAAATTGTTCGAAACCGTTTTTCGTGCAACTAACAGGCCTACTTGATATGTCTGGTGAAAATTTGTTAGAAATCGGTGGAATAGTTTTCGCTCTAGCTTTGTATACATACAGACATACATACATACATACAGACATACCTTTTGTAAAAACCACTGTTTTGAACTCAGGGGGTCCCAAAACGTACTTCCACAAAAATCTCAACATTGATTTTTTTTTGCGATCACTATACTTTCTCTATACCATAGTATAGTGAGAAAGTAAAAATATGTACATTTTCAACGACATCTAACTTCAAAACGGATTATATAGCCTGCATTTCTTATATAAAACACTAGGGGCTGCTCACTTCGCTCACCAACTCCTGCGGTTACTCATGTTGAAGCCAATGCAAACAGATTATTGTATACTCTTATATTTTCACGTAAATGACGATGGCACGGTGACCTATTATACATAGCTAATGTAAGACACAGATCGAAATAGTCACGATCATCCCCAATAATTGGAATTACGGTTAAGTTAGGTATGCGTTGTAATTTCATCATTAATATTTAAATAGGCAATAATCAACACTTCAAATTTAATAAAGAACATTTAAGACCATTAAAAGGCTCATACGTTCCACACAAGGACTTTTTTCTAAATTAACTGTCAATCATTCCTGAATACATACATATTATGAATTTTCATAAAGCCTTGATTCGACAAATTTCAATTAGCAGCGTGATGCTCGTAAGTTTCAAATGCTTGACAAAATGTACATTTTTGCGAATTTTCTTTGGAAAGATCACCTATTGCAGTAACTCTTATGGTGAGACCTAAGATCGGGACCACTGTCAATGAGCACCGATTATGGTCCCAAATACACTTTTTGGGGAGTCACTAAAAATGTTATATATTATATGTGTTCGCACTCTTAACGGCCGCATTTTACGTCCGATTTTTTACACATGATGATTCTTTTAAGTAGCTCAAACAAGTTCGTTGGCCAAAAATCCAAGATTTTTCGTACTAGATGAATTTTGTGTGTGTTTTATCTAAAAAAAAAAAAAACATACAGGAGATTATTCTGCACATTTTGTTTTTTTACACGACCTTATAGTTCGTCTGATCTTCCGAAAAAGCGAAGCAGTCTATAATTTGAGGCCGCAAGGTCGAGGTGCAAACTATCAAAGCGGGGGTTTCCGCTGCGAGCTAAATGGTTCATTGAAACCCTAAACATATACTCTTAATTTTGGAAATGCGTCCCACTCTCGTCAGCAATTCAGCTGCGTGATCAAATTATATTAGCCTGTTTTAATTTTTGCCTGTCTCCAACGGTTTACTGATGCCAGGTCAAACTGTTTCTTATTTAATAGTTCGCATTTAGTTTATTATTTAATGTATTATTATAAAGGCTATTACAGTGTTATAAAATTAGTGCCCTCGCATTTTTAATATTTCCATCGAAACTAGAGATCTGAAATTTGAATTTGGAACATTTATTTCATAAATCTGTAGGTATATATAAAAGAAGAAATCCTGACTGACTGATTGATTCATAATTTACGTATATCCAAAACTATGGTAGCTAGTGACTTTGTAATAGGGACTAAGAAAGTATTTAGCAAAATATTGATTTTAAGGGTTAAAAATGGTCGAAATATGGGGGTTCACTTCCCTGCCCTATATAAAAATTATGTTAAAAAAAAACAGCTGATTTGAATCAAATGCATAGCACAGCAATTCTAGATGATCCTATACTGAACCAACAAACGTTTGTTGCATTTACATGCACTATCATAGCGACCAACTTAGAAAATTTTGAATAAGTTAACTATTTTCCACAACCAAATATGTTTTATAGTTATTTTAACAAAATAAAATTTAAAAAAAATAAATAAATAAAAATAAACGAAAAATTCTTACTATATTATAATTCAAACATGTTTTGCTACTTATTACACATAAAACAGCTGATTTCGATGAAAGGCTTAACACAATATAGATTAAGCCTATACTGGACCAAAACACGTTTCTTGAACGCGTTTAATTTACTCTTTTAGTTATTCTTCATAACCAACAGTTTTTTTAGGTGTTGCCTAATAGCAAACACAATCAATGCAATAATTATGAACTTACTATCTCATTATTCAAACACCTGTCGCTATTAAATATTTGCTTACTTTATTCTTTACTAGACCTATTTAACCAGTTTGAAATACTACTTTACCGTAGAATATCACATTTTGGTCATATATTAATAACTTGAAAATGTTCTCTTTTCTATATAAATTATACAATTTTTGACCTATCAATCGCCATTCCCTCGAAAATGTCATAGTATACAACAATCTGTTTGCATTTGCTTTGCTGCGCGAATTTGTTAACATAGGAAACGGAACTTACAGAATTTCGGTTCTACAGTCAAAGGTATTCAAACTACCCATATACAATAAATATTGTAAAACCAACTAATTTCCTACAAACTAGAGCTGAAATTTGGTACGTTTATTCTTAGGTGAAAAACTAGAACCATCTCATCTAAGGAGTGATATGGGATAACTACCTTTAAAATAAATTATAATTCGAAACCAGGCACATGGCTTAAGTTATATGTAGAAAAGCAAAAAATCATTTCCATTTCGATTATTCTAAATGATAAAACATTTTAATTATAATTTAGCCTAGGTACTCATAGATGTGAAATTTACATTTAACATTTTAAATTTTCACGTTCGTTCGGCTGTTATGAGTACCTAACAAATTAGTGGAACGTAATTGTTAGAGCTTACTGGCTTATTGTTGATCATGCATGTAAGCCTAAATGGGAACAGTTTGATTTGGACTTAACTCACTATGCGTTTTTGGGCAGAGAAATCGGATCTGAAATAGTTTTTTTTTTAAATAGTAAGTCTCATTATTTATTCGATATTAATTTTATAAATTTTTTGAACATTTCCGTCACATAAATTCATAGTACATCGCCCATTTTAATCTAGCCCATGTAAAAGTAAAAGATTCATTAAAACAGAATAAGTTGGGTTACGAATAAACAGGTACGAAATTTCCTCTTTTTAATACATCATAGATAACAAACTGCTCAAAGAACTCGTAACATGTGTAGATAAAACATTTGTCCCTATTCCTTCATGTGATGTTAAATAACCAGTCTTGTTTTCTTTATCGGAAATTCGATCTGCTTTTGCTTGCTTATACAAACTCGACGGTTTCATTAAATTCTATTGAAAGCTAGTCCAAACATACTTTTGATAAAACTCTTTTGAATTCTTTATCAGTATGGTTCTTGTCTGGCGTTTGGATTTGTTTAAACATTAACCGTTAAATAAGGCGACACTTTGACACGTGTTTTATTACGTGGGCTACAAAGTGAATAGTAGATTAGGTAACTCGCTTCGCTTGCAATTCAAAATATCTTCAGTGGTGTACTGAAAAATTTACACGACCAATTTCAAGTTTTCCTCGGCTCTAGAATAGGCAAACATTAAAATAAAGGAAGCATAAATATACTTAAAAAATAAACATTTACATCACCGAACAGCTAGATAAAAAATGTATGTTCGTCGATATCTTGGAATTTAAAAGTTGTATTCAATGCTAAAATCACTTATAAAACTAGTCTGCCAGTTGCGAAATGTTAAGCGCTTTTCTAAGTACATACTTCAAAATCGTCGCTAGATTGGGTATTAGCACCTAAAAGAGTGTTTATAGACGCAGTTTTTGGTGTAAATGAAAGTGGGTTTTATAACCTAACATAATTTAATCAAACCAGAAGAACCACAACAACCAACCTTAACACACTTAAACTTATCTAATAAAACCAAACCTAACCTAAAAAACACCTAATTGAACTATACCTAACCTAAACTTACCAAACCTAACCTAAGCACACATAATCTTACCAAACAAAATCTAACCCAACCTCACATAATCTTATCTAATAAAACCTAACGTAACCAAACGTAGCATCTCCATATCTAACCTAGCCACACCTAATCGAACTGAAGATAACCTAACCTATTAAAACCAAAGTTACTAAATCACGATTTCTCTAAAACTACTGAACGGATTGGAATTAAATTTGGTATGTAGCTTCCTCTAGGACCGTAGGTGCTGGCTAAGAAAGATTTTCAAAAGATTTGGGGTCAAAGTTATTAAAAAAACAACCGAACGGATTGGAATGAAATTTGCTCCTCTAGGGCCTTAAGTGCTCGCTAAGGAAGGTTTTAAAAAAATTCGAAATTTTAGGGGGTGTTTTGGGGGTCAAAGTTACTGAAAATCCCTATAAGAAATACATAGTGTAATATATTTATTGATATATATTTTTTGTTAATAACATTTAACTTTGATTTTGTCTATCTGTGCAAAGCCGCATCGGGCCAGCTAGTAATATACCTATAAACACCTAATGAAACTATATGTAATCTAAAATTACCAAACCTAATCTAACCGCACACAATAAAACCAAACCTAACCCCACTAATACTAATTTATAGGTCTACCTAACCTAACCGTACATTACACTAATTAGGCTATTTAATTTAACCTTCGTATGCGAGGATATCAAGACAACAATAGTGTAAGCCTAATAGGAAAGGAATTTTAAGCAATGTTGTCTGTAATTTCAAAATGGGGGATAAAGCAAGGTTACCGTGAGGTATGAAAGGATATTAAAACAATTTAACTTTAATACATTTCTAAAAACGTATTTTACATTCATAACATCTCATTAACGATTACAATAAGCAAAACAATTCCATGGTTATGTAATTAATTTAACCAAGTGATGAAGTTATCCATAATTACATTGGACATATTTCAGAGCAATCGCAGAGTTATGTTGCAAATAAAACTGATGTTCTGCGAACTGAACATTTCACGTCAATAAATTATGCAAAGTCTCATTAAAGGGTCTCATTTAAAACAGTATCGCAGTTGCAATTATTGAAAACAATTTGCACGAGCGAAGTGTTTGGGTCTGGTTAGTTGATACGTTTATTAAAACTGTACTTTGTTTGTACTTTGTGAAAAAGCAATATGAAGTCTGCAAACTAATATTGTATGGCAACAATTAAACTAGTCAATTTGTGATCTCATGTAATTGCTGGAATTGTGTTATCTCTATACTATATTACAGCGTAATATCTATGTATGTAACGGTTTAAGTCGAAAACTAGTCGGGTGATTTTTGTGAAATATTTATTGGCGGTTATGGTTTGCTTCATGAATATTTGATTTGCAATTTAGTGGCAAGATTTTTTTGAAAATTCTGAGCTGTGTTGTAAAAAGTGAAGTAAACTGTGAGAAAATTATGTAGAACCAGTACAGGATTTATATAAATATCTTATGGGAAATTTGTTAGTGGTGAAATTTCAAAAAAGTGTGTTATGTGTTTGGTACAGTTTATACGTATTGAGGTTTGGACTGGTTGAGATGGGTTAAGTAGGTTTGGTTTGGTTAGTTTTGGTAAAATTAGATTAGTTTAGGCAAGGTTTAGTTTGGTTAAGTTAGTAAGATTAGAGTTGGTAAGGTTCGCTTACAAGTAAGGTTAGTCCAGGTTAGGTTTGGATAGATTAGGATGAATTTGGTAAGGTTAGGTTTTATTGCTTTTAGTAATATTTGGTTTGGTTAAGTTAGGTTTGATTAGATTTTATGAGGTTAGGTTGCTTTAAGTAAGGTTAGTTTAGGTTAGGCCAGGTTAGGTTTGGTTAGATTAGGATGGATTTGGTAAGTTTAGGGTATGTAAGTCTAGTTAGGTTTTATTGCTTTTAGTAAGATTTGGTTTGGTTAAGTTAGGTTTGATTAGATTTGGTAAGGCTAGGTTATGTTAAGTAAGGTTAGACAAGGTTGGGTTTTGTTTGGTTAGGATGAATTTGGTAAGGTTAGGTTACATTATGTAAGTTTGGTTAGGTTTTATTGCTTTTAGTAAGATTTGGTTTGGTTAAGTTAGGTTTGATTATATTTGGTAAGGTTATTTTATGTTAATTAAAGTGAGGTCGAGTTGGTTTTGGTTAGATTAGGTTGTATTTGGTAGGGTTAGGTTACTTTATAAGTTTGCTTACGCTAGTTTTTATTACTTATGGTAACGTTTTGTTTATCTTGTGCGGTTAGGTTTAGTTAAGTAAGGTTGGTTAGTATAGGCCAGCTTAGGTTAGGATACATTACGTTCACGATATGTAACTTTCGTTAGGTTAGGTTTTATTATTTTCGGTTTTATTATTATTATACTTCGCTTTCTAGAACTAATTAGACAATATACTATAATGTAGGCAAGCATCTCGAAAAGACAAAAGCAAACTCAGTCATAAAGTAAATAAAGTTAATTTTAATATCAAGTAAAACCTATTTATTTTGTATGTATTATTGATTTCAAATTTAACAATGAAATGGGTATATACGTCGTATAAATCTTTTGTTGAGATGGACTATTACATTAAATGTTAACTTGTAAATGTTTTGGCATAGCATAAATATTGTTATATTCCAAAATATAAGAATGGTACCACAAGCATCCTGTAAACGTGAGTCATTAATGGTACTAAAAAAGGTACAAAACTGTAACACACGGGCAGGCAAACACGGCGAATTAATAACTCGGATTGAAATATTCTGCCAGTCCAGTGTACACACTTTCTACAGACATAAACATTTCTAAAGTGTTTGTCGAAAAGAAAATCGTGTGAAAGGTTTATCGATTCATTTCGCCAATGTAAACAGTCGAAGCCGAGTCTAGGCGAAACTAAATATTAGTCATTGTAACTAAAATAGACCGAACTGACGTCTATTCAATAAATTGACTTCCTCGAATGTATACAGTAGTTCTTTAAGTACCGAGCGAATTAGTGTCTGAACTACTTTGAAATGATTGGTTTAGTAATTTAACAGACCTATAGATGATTCGTTGTAACATGGGAGTATACATTGCTATCATTTTAAAATGACATGTTATTAAGCGTATAAACAATTAATTGTGAACAATAAACCAGGTTCATAAATATAACAGCTGACTACGACCAATAGTTTTACTACCTAAACAAAAGTTAACCAATGAGAAAAACTGTGAACAATGCTTTAAACTTAAGTGATTCACTGCTACTGAATTATCTGGTTTTCTTTCTTGTTTTTTGTGGGCGTTATTTTTATTACATCACTAGTGTGATCCGGCAATGTTTCGCTATTGCTTTTTTTTATATAAATATATACTTAGATTAAATCAACAAACACAATTAATTTAACGAGTGTATTAAAAAATTTGTTTTGAAGCGACTTGTGGTTAAAATAAGATTATTACATATGGGTGTTTATGTTAATGTAATTGATTTTATACGGATAGCTATTCCATTTGAATTATCATTTAATTTTAAGGGTAGTTATACCATTTCATTAACTTGACTCTAGTAATCGAATTGCAAAAGGTTTTTATATAAATTAATAATAATATTACACAAAGTTAGCTATATAGCTTGTCGGAAGTTAGTGCCATTTATTTTTATTGTATAGGGGTAGCTACCCCATTTGAATCTCTTTAATTGTAATGATCATATTCTCTAAACAATGCTGGTATTAATATGAGCAAATTGTGAAAATTTTAGTGAAATTAGTTGAGAAGTTTTTGAGCATATAGAAAAAATAAGTAATGATTATTTGATTTCAAGGGTAATCCTATTTCATTTCTTTGACTTAAGTGGGGCAGTAACTACATTTCAACCCCTTAGACTGTAGTCATTGTAATGTCTAAACACTTCTGACACTAATAGCCTATGGATTAAATGTAAAAATTTTTATTGAAATTGGTCGAATAGTTTTTGAGTCTATAGAGGACAAAGAAACATTCATTTTTATATACAAAGTTTTTGTAATAACTTTCCGGATGAATGTCGTTTCGGAACATTAGGCGAACAAAAATTATTTAGTACGAGGTACTGATACACGTGCAGTTATGACGATCATTTTCTAAAAAAGCGTTTGCTACAAATTCCCAAAATCCAAACAATAACGCTCACTTGAAAAACATTCAATTAATCCTTCCACGTTCCCAACTCCTCAGTTAAACTCTTCGCAGTATAACTGTACAGAAAACCAACCATACACCGTTTCATAATAGCAATAACTGTTTCTACTATTAAAGCGAGATTAAATAATTACCCTGACCAATCAACGTACCAAATCGATTCTTCGGAAAGGTTAATTAGGTATGTTTTTGAATAGCTACCGGATTCCCAATGCAAAGAGACAAGTTTAAGGCGGTCCAGTCATCGCTTTACCGTAGCTTTGGGCTCTGATAATTAAAATTTTCTATCGGGGGTGGGGCTCATAATTATAAAACCTAATAATAAGAAGAAGAATATATCTGAAGGCAATCGTCTGATTAGATTCCTCCGCCTAATTGCTTTTCTACGCTGACCGTTGGCCGGGCTTGCCTTTTGTATGTTTTGTGAGGTGGATGTCGGATGACGTGTCGTAAACAATTTTCTATTGTTTTTAAAGTATATACTAGCTTTGACAGCAGAGCTGTCGCACAATGAAAAGCTTTCACAAAGAAACTCATTTCATCGGTTGGATGTGTGAGGCTACCAATTAGTATTCATTCTGTTTAAGTAAAGTTGATTCTTTGTTAATCTTGACCTGACCTTCACAGTTTCGCAATGATGCGCGTCTGCGAGTAAAATCCTAACTCTTTAGTTTTTTTACTGTTTGCCTTTGTTACTTCTTAAATCAAACTGTACTTTATTTGAAAAGTATAACAGATAATTCACATTACTACAGTTTTAATTTCTACATTTCCACAGCTTTCATATTCCAAGCTGGTCTAGTAGTTTCATATTACGCAACTATCAAATTGGGGGAATGTGATTATGTTTAATTAATTGTATTGTTAACACAGCGTTGTCATGACAACGGATAATATTAAATAACTAATAAACGTTGAGGATCCCTAAAACAGGCGTCGATTGTTTTAATATTCAAGGTACGTCAGACACGCGAACGCGGGCGTTTAAAAATTCCTCGGCGACATATTTGCATTAAACCGACTTAAGTTTGACGGGCGTGCTGAGAACTGTAATTACAAGGGACTTGGGGAGGATAAAACGTTTGTTTAAGATAAAGTAGAAAATCTTAAAGCTGTTTTCTGTACTTAATTATACAGTAGGCCTACGTGAAGTCTATATTACGTTGTTTTGGTAAAATACCGGACTATTTGTGGACTCGTTTCTGGATAGTGGGTAATAATTCTGATTACTTATTTTACAAGCTGTTGCACCCGGCTTTTGTACAGGAGACAAGTTTTCAGGAAATTATTAAATTGGAAAACATTACGTATAATTTGACTAGAAAATATAATTATACTGTAGGCTACTATTATTACTACTGAGTTGTGAACTCCATTTTAAAAACAGAGCAATAATATAGTTACATTCTAGTATTTAATAATAATCTTTAGTATTATACGAAATTTTAGGTTAGCCTATATTTATCCAACACACGTTTCATTTCATTTCATTTCATTTTTGTTTTAACCATTGTCAAAAATTTTGTTTGTATGGTTATAGGCCATATTATAGATTTAAAATAATTATCAATAATAATTCAAAGAAATACAACACATTAATATTTTTTTTCTAATTAGTTAAATTGGCTATCAAACCATAAAACATCATCTATAAAATGTTAAAAAATGACATTTATTAGGCCTACTTTTTATACTTTATAACTATTCGTGCTAAATTAGAAAAACGTCTACGGTTAAGTTATAACAATATTAAAAATATAATAAAACAACCACAATAAATATTTACGATTAAATAACAAAAATGAACCCTCTAAACATACAACACTAAATTCAGAACTAAAACTTCGTAACAAACTTTTCATCTCAACATTTATTACAAAGTAGAAAAAATCTAAATTGGAGCCTGCTAAGGAGATCACTACGTTCAAGAAAATGTATGGTGCATCAAATGTATTGTTTTCGCATTATAATGACCGCATTGTACGTCCAATTTGATACGCAAGTCGCTTGGATGAGTTCGTTAGCCAATAAATTCAACAAGCGAAAGTAAGTTTATCAAGTTTTTGAGATATTTATTAAAACAAATAAATATTGGAAACCATTCGGCACATATTGTTTTTTACACGAGCTTATAGCCCTTCTGGTTCCCCCAAGACTGATAAAACGTAAAATACCATAAAAGTATCCGGTTAAAATCCACGTAGATCGATGGCCGAGATGAGTTTGTCCGCTGCGAGCAAAGCGAAGCACTCTTTAATCTGAGGTCGCCAAGCGAGTTTTACCAGCGGAACATGAGCCGGGGCTAGAGACTTAGTTACAAACGATTCTACTAATATAATTATTTTTCGTACATGCATTCAACTATTTAGCGCCTTCTTGCCTAGACCAATTTCCCAAATTATTGGTTAAAACCATAAAACATATAAACTTTTGGAAATTCGCTAAACTCACGCCAGAGGTTCAGCTGCGTCATTGAATTATTGTACAATTAAGATCCCCCTACGTTGGACAAGCAGAGTTATAATAAGTTCCCACCGATGTAGAAAAACACACTAACGTTATACATACACAAACCAATCCAGACTTTGATACTTTAAGAGTTGTATTTCTTGTAGGACGTCCAAAGGTATCGATATTACAAGAAATACATCGACCGTAATACGACGAGTCGATGATAACTTGTTGGTTTTCTATTACAAGTAGAAGATGGGCGTCCAATACGTGCTTCAAACGATCATAAATTGTTCGGTTATTGTAAATTGAATTTTGACGTTTATATGTATATACAAGGCAACTATGTGCTAATGTCACATATCGATTAGTAAGCCTACCGGTTCGATTATACTTTATCGAACATATTGTCATGGTTTTGCGTTGTAAACTATCTTTCCCATCTTAAACGTTGAGTTAATAGTGGAGGGATGTTGAAAGTTAAGGAAGCAAAATGGCTGTGATTAAATGAATGGATCAAAGGTCGCTTGGTTAGCAAACATTAAATCCCGTATACCGTAAGATAGACATGACCGAGTACATTATTACTTTAAGCGTCTTAAAACAAGTTGAAATACATCGTACGTTTTAATGTTGTTTTTTTTCAGTTGTAAATAATGGCCGACGTATTTTATTCGTTTATGGAAAAATTGAGCTCTACGCGTAATTTACAGCTTGGGCATTTGCGGAAAGTAATTGCGCTATCGTCTCGGAATATTCTTTACGGCTGAACCCGAGTCGATGAAATCAAATTTACTACCATTTGGATACCTTAAACTAACAGAGTACCGGCCCAGTGCCAGAGTTTATAACGGAATGGATAAGTTACAGTACAACAACAGTTGATAAATTACTTAACAAACAAAAATAGAGACAACAAAAGCAAAAACAATGATTTTATTTCCTCGAAACAAACTAACTTATTGCACAACTATTTGGTAAACGTGTTTAAGAGGCACAACGTCACAGTAGCTTTTAGAACTCGGAACAATATAAAGAAATAACTGCAACCAAAATCATTCAAACGCATTAAAAATTGCTCTGGGTTGTACAAACTTAAATGCAGCGGATTTGATAAATTTTATATTGGGCTAACCGGCAAAAGATTCAAAGAACATCTATATAAAAAAGACGTGTTCAAACTATGGCAAATATTTAATCGACAGTAGCTATGACAATTTATCAATGAACTTAACCCCACTAGAAGAATATGAAATTTACCTAGCCAATATGCACCAAAGTAAACTATTCTTCAATAAACAATAATTAATTATCATTTAAATAGAATAATTTGTATAATACCGCAATAAAAATGTAATCTCGATGAAGTAAAAAACGGCTATTTACCGCCGCCGCGCCGCACTGAAACATCATGTCCCAGTTTATTTATGTTTTTGTACATTATTATTATTTGGGTATTTAATTCATTTAGCATATCTGACTATGAAGCTACTGGTTTCCGACTCGAATCTGGTTGTAGCTCAATGAAATTTGTCGAGTAGGAAAAACGTTGATTTCAGCTGTCGATATCAGAAATCCTCTTAGGCATTATGGCTTATCTTAAATCATTAATTGCCCTCTCATTTTAAACGCTCCATTTGTAGTTAATTTGATATACTTCATTCATCCCTGCTCGCTTCGCTCACCAACCCCCACGACGACTCGCGGCAAAGCAAATGCAAAGAGATTGTTGTATACTATGATATTTTCACGAGAACGACGATTGATTAGAACAGAAACTTTTTATTTTTATATAGAAGAGATACAATTTTCAATTTATAAAATATTTCCAAACTGTGATAAGGTAAAGCAGCATTCCAAACTGGCCAGAAAGGTCTAGTAAAGCATAAAGTTGGCATACAATTTTAATAGTGATAGGTGTTTTAGATATATAGTAAGCCTCTTTCATTGTTTGTGATTGCTATTACCTAACTAAAAAACTGTTGTTTGTGAAGAATAGTTACATGATTCTAAATTTGTCAATATGGTTGCTATGGAAATAAATCTAAATGCTTTCAAGAAACGTGTGTTGGTTCAGTAATGTAGGCCTAACTTAAAATTTTGTTGAGTTTTTTTATCCAAACCAGAATGTTTGAGTTATAATACAGTAAGTCTTTTGGCAGATTATTCATCTTTTTTATTTTGTTAACCTATCCTAAAAAAGCTGTTGATTTTGTAGACCAGTTACACGAGCAAAAATTTCCAAATTAGTTGCTAAGGTAACGACTGTAATTGCAATCAACACACGTTCGTCGGTTCAGGATGGGCCACACCTAAAATTGTGTTGCTAAGCGTTTTATTCAAATCGTCTGTTTTATCTGTTGCATAGCTGAGAGTGATCCCCCTTATTTTGACCAATTTTAACCTTTAAAATCAATATTTTGCAAAATCATTTCATAGTGCACTTCTACATAGTAGTATGAAGGTACCCTGAAAGTTTTAAAGCTCTAGCTATCTTAGATTTACTGTACGTTGATTATGAATCAGTCAGTCAGGACCTCTTCTTTTATACACACAGAGTAATGATTAATTTAAGGCTTATATTGAGTAATTAATGTGTACAGTTTTCACTGTTTCATTTTTAACTTATTACTACACTTTTTATTAAAATACTACACTTATGACTCATTAAACGTACTCGGTTTATATAGGCTACTTCAGTTTTGTGATTCATTTAAACAATTTAAATGCTTAAAATAGATCATTAATGGTCTTAAGTAATGATCTCTCATTTTTATAGCTCATTAAAATTCCTTAATTTTGGTGCTTTTAAAATATTTTATTTGTAGCTCAATTAATTGAAGTGCTTCATTTGTGTGTAAGAATAAGATAATTAACAATTTGGTTTATAAATTAAGTATATCCTTGTAATTTGTAAATCAAAGTTCTATTATTTTTATTAAATTAGATAATTGCAGCGGTTGTTTCGAAAATAATGAAAACAAAACTAGTTGCACCGACTGCCATAAGCGATACAATCCAGGGGGCAAATGATACGACCTAGGGGCAAATGATTCGATCTAGGGGGCAAATGATACAATCTAGGGGGTAAATGCAAGAGTTTGCGCCAAACACAATTCTTGCAAAAACCAAAACCACCATATTTCGCAATAAAATAATTTTGTCAACCTAAACATTTTCAACCACGTTTAAAACAGTTTAGTCAACAACAATAAACAAGTCAGCAAGTCCGGGAAACATCCCCTGCACAACCCCTTATCAGTTTACACATCCACCAGATATAATTTCTGCAGGTCGACAATGATTCTACATTACCGTGCACTTTTCTTGCAACACGTTTTATCTTCGTACACATCTACAGTGAATAGCTAATAAGAGAAGGGGTGCATAAATTCGTAGTAACGGTTGGACGCGGCATAGATATGCGCGGCACGTCGCGAACTAGTTCCGAGAAGGTACGGTTACAAATTAAACCGTTTAACATAGGGTGACTTATCGTTTAATAGGAGGGAGTTTTTATCGACTGAAACCAGCCTGGGAACGTAAATTATTGTGCCAGTGGTTTTCCAATCTTCATAATTTTTTAACAAATTTTTAATTCACGGCTAGAGTTCCGTACCTTAAAATAAAAGTTGAACTTTTATACCATCACTCGTTCGTCCGTCTGTCTGTCAGTTTGTCTTCGTGCTACAGTAGGATTTTCTAGAACAGATAATGGTTTGAAAATTAGATTTGGCACAGCTGAAAACATGTTACCGCCTTTGTATAAATAGTCACCGAAACATAATTTACTAAGAGTTTGGTTTAATTATTTTTGTTTGGCAAGGTAATATATGTTTGGTTTGGTTGGGCTAGGTTTTGTTAGATTTGGTTAGGTTGGGTTTTACTTTTAACATGCGCTTCACTTTACAGGCTGCGAAAACAAAATCAGTTTATTACGTTGGGTTGATTGTGTTGGACTAGGTTAGCTTTTGTTAGGTTTGGTTAAGTTATTAAATGTTTGGTTTGATTGGGTTATAAAATGCATTTATAAAGTTAAGTTTATATGTTTTTATCGACACCCCAAAACCTGTGGACTAGGAACGGTGCTCATCGACCACTCCTGACCTTAGGTCTCATTATAAGAGTCACTGCAATAGCTCATCTTTCCTATAGAAATCCCACCCAGACAGTGCAGACAGTCCAGTCCCAGACTCGGCAGTACTTATCTGAGTGTACAACACTCACCTATATAGTAACAATTTGTTTTTACCTGATAAGAGTTATAAAACAAACTATCTAGCCTACTATTTTTTTATAGATAGTATTCTTCGACTGCATTTTAGAAAGCACTTCAACATCTCAGAAATTACTAGTTCTCATCAACCGTTAATATAGTTTTGATAAATCTTTTAGTACGACTTACAGTTCGAAACTCTTTGACCACGAGAGAAATGTTTAAATCAAAATTATAAAGACGTGTCTACGCACAAAAATATTTTCTCCTCTTTTGCTCGTCTGGGGAACGTTTCTTCTCAACTACCTTACACTCCTCAAGGCCCCACCTTGCAGATGTTCGCAAAAGTTCACAACCAATAAAATCAACTAGCCGGGCGTATTTTCAGCGCATAATAATTTAACAAATCGACAGCTCGTGGATCGGGCCAGGCTTTTTGAATTAGTCTTACCCGAGAATTATGCCTTCGGTTCAAATTGATATTAAATAGTCGTTATCAATAATTAGAAATCAGCAGATCTGCGGCTGATGTATGGGGCGCGCGAAGCGATGACATTCAAGACGCGCTGAACGTTTTGTTTTTATATTATTTTCGAACGCGCGCGTCCGCCCATTTGGAACCGAACGTTAAGGCTGTAATTAAAATGCGTTTCGATAATCACCGGCGGATAATTGAGCTCCGCGGACGTTGAATAAGTAATACTAAAACTGAATGCTGTGATTCATATCTGCAGAAGTTAACAATAAAGATGTTGAACATTTTGGTATCGGGTGATTTCGGAAACGTTCGGGATTCTGAATTAATTATTAAATAGTTTTTTCGACTGTTGTACTATGTCAAGCTTTGAGGTTCGAGAAAGGATGGTAAAAGCTAGGGACGACCGAAGCGAGTAACCAGAAATTCTCACTTGGTTCAAAACAATCCACAATACTGCAGGGGCTCCAAAAGTCGGATACCTATAAATTGAACCTCTTTTGTGGAATATTAATTATGTTTCTCGTTAAGAGTAGATTTTATTAGAGAACGAAAGCACTACAGGAAAGGCGGTTTCTTTTTCTTAGCTATTTGTTCAGAATAAAATAAACCTGTGCACAGTGTATAATTTTGCCATTCTTGGAGGACAAAAATAGAAAAGTGAACTTCGGAGCATAGTACTTTATATGACAAGTATAATGTCCGAGGAAAGAGGAAACGAAAGAGTTAGAATCGTTGAGCCCGATAGAGGAACTTTCTTATATTGTAAAATATTGTCTTAATCTGTTTGTTCGTGTGGACTTGGAAAAATAAAGAAGAGCAAATGACAAAACAAAATTTGTTCGTCAGAATTATTACGACACTGTCCCCATCAGATTGTTGTATGACGTAAAGAGAGAAAGTCCCAGGGATGCACAATATGATTTAAAAAAATAAATATTATTTATAATTTACCTTATTTTTAACACTTGAGCGCAAACAAATTATGAAACATACGTTTTGAATATGTTTGGTATTTTTGTCCTCCCAATAGATAAATTACTCACTGTGCGACGGCTTAGGGTTCCTTCCCAAATCTGACCCGAAATCTTTGCAGTATATGCTGAGCTAGCCATCTAATCAAAAACAATAACCAAGACGAGAATACATTATACGTTGTTGGTAGAATTATGTTTAAAATCACCTCACAAACTTAGGTCCACGTTAAGTTTGCAGTGAAAGAGTAAATTCATCAAATTCAGCGAACGGAGACAAACTTGAGAAGGCCGGCCATATGCTATTGTTTTTATGAGACGCTCCAGCGCTAAAATAATATCGCCTGTAAGAAATTAAGTGTTTACCAACGGTAGTCTTATGTTTATTTTCACCATATGTATACAACAGTTTTTTTTGCCGAAATCTCCCAACGTTTAAGGCCTGTTTCATACCTACCCGGCTGTCGTGTAACCGACATCTAGCCGATATGTAGCCGACGCTGACATGACATAAGCCCTAATATAAGACCGCCTTTTATCGTTTACACGACCACGACATTTGTCGGGCAAGTAAGAAAACTGTCGTATACTCTTCGTCCCGATTGTCGTGTATACGGCATCGTTTACACGTGTGAAACAGGACAAATATATCAAAAATCGGGCCGATGTTTGCATGTTTTCAAGTAGTTAAACCGAAATTCTTGTGTTAATCTAGCTTATAAACAAATATATTTAAGAAAAATGTACTATTTACCATTTCTGTAATCTACAAATTATAGTTTGGACGTTCATGAACGACCCCTGCAAGTTGTATATCTAAAATTAGATAAAAGGTTCTTAAGACTGCAGAACTAATATGAAACTGTATCATCCTGGATTGCACAACTTTAATCCTACAGTAAACTATAACACAACGTCGTACGCCCGTTATTTTTAGTGAATTTCCATAGGAAAGATGAGCTATTGCTGTCACTCTTATGGTGAGACCAAAGGTCGGGAGTGGTAAATGAGCGCCGATCATGGTCCCCAGAACACGTTTTTGGGTGTCATTAAAATTAATATATATATTTTTACATATCTGTTCTCACTCTAATGGACGGATTTTACCACAAAATTTGGTACACAGGTTGCTTTTCAAGTGCCTCGGATGAGTTCGTTAGCCAAAAGAGTCCAACAACCGGAAGCACGTTTTTTGACCGGAAGTGTTTTTTGATGTTTTTATTACTGGAATGAATCATTTTTATTGTTTAGCCTAACACAATAAATATAGGAGATTATTCTGCATATATATATATATATATTTAGTACACGACCTTATAGCTCGTCTGGTTCCCCCAAAATCGATCAAAACGTAAAATTATTCGGTTCAAATGAACGTGGGGCAACTTTTAATCCGGCAAAAGCGAGTTTTCCAGTGAGAAGCGAAGCAGTCCATTATCCGAGGCCGCAAGGTCGAGGTGCAAACTCGCAAAGCACGTGAGCTGGGGCTGGAGGTGGAGGTGCAAACAAATTCTACTAATATATTACACGCAGGCAGCTATTTAGCGCCTTCTTGAGTAGACCAATTTTCCAAATAGTTAGTTGAAACCTTAAAGCGTATAAACTTAATTTTGGAGATTCGCTCAACTGACGTCAACGGTTCAGCTGCGTGGTCGAATTATCATACATTTATATTGTTGTCAAATTTAGCAAAACATCGAAAATATACATATTCTTGTCAGTTTGGAAGAAAGAAAGTCAACCATTGTTGGCTTTACTTCCGCCTTCTTACCATGGGTGCTCAGACTGGATATACCCTAGATAGTTTTCAAACTAACAGGGTTAACGCAAAACATTATATTCAGTTCGTCAGAAGTTGATTTTTCCAAATTTTAGCCGAAACTTTCTTATGAAAAAGAAAGGGTATAAATGACGAAATACTCAAAATTGGATACAAATTATTTGTCGACAGAAAAGTAACGAACTCAGAACTGCGTTTACAGCTTCGAGACGCTGGAATACAAAAAAAGTGTATCGAATATCGTCCATCTGGTTAATGAGATTAGTGCGAGTGGTTAGTCAGTAACCGTAGCGCGATCTCATCGAAATTGTAAAGTCGTTTTTAAGTACCATCAAGTTCCCCCGTTGTTATTGTAGTTTGGAATTAACACGTTGACTTATTGGACATATTTTAATTCCTGATAGAAAAATAGTAAGTTTATTTCATTCAAATCTGCGTGTTGTCGTTTAGCTCAGAAGAAAAGTTAAGTAAACAGAGAAAATATTGTTCAATTAGTTAAGGATGTATACAAATAACAAATGGGAAATATGTTGGTTAGATTTGGTAAGGATGGAAAACGGAGCGAGGGTCAGCCGATCTTTTGCCGTGGGGGTCATAAACTGTCAAAACAGCCAGGTAGGGCCGAGGGCCAGTCGACTCCCCAGAGCGGAAGTGATTCAGGGGAGGGGTAAGATTAAATGCATAGAGTACGACTCTAAACTAATTTCTATAGAAGAGTTTTAGGTTAGGTTAGGTTAGGTTAGGTTAGGTTTTTTTTTAATTATAATAATATAAAGTGATAATACGACGAAATATTATAATTATACTAATATTATAATCATACTGTTATCGGCAAAATACTGTGACTAAACAGTTTAGGTAAGTCCTCTAGTTTTTTTTGTATTCTAATTATATAAAGTGATAATACGACGAAATATTATAATTATATAAATATTATAATCATACTGTTATCGGCAAAATACTGTGACCAAACAGTTTAGGTAAGTCCTCTAGTTTTTTTTAATTCTAATTATATAAAGTGATAATACGACGAAATATTATAATTATACAAATATTATAATCATACTGTTATCGGCAAAATACTGTGACTAAACAGTTTAGGTAAGTCCTCTAGTTTTTTTTTTTATTCTAATTATATAAAGTGATAATACGACGAAATATTATAATTATATAAATATTATAATCATACTGTTATCGGAATACATAAACGATAATTAAAACCTTTCCACCCCCACACCCACCGCACAGTAGAACAGGTCACTGATCCCTAGCCGGCTGACCCTCGCTCCGCCAAGCCTCTGGCTGTCAAATTACCCTCGTAAAAGTTTTTAGGCAACTGGCCCTCGGCCCTGCACTCGGTAAGGATAGGTAAAGTTTGGTTTGGTTGGGTTTGGTCTGTTTCGGTTAGGTTTGATTTGGTAAGATTTGGGAAGGAGTCAATATATTTGATATTCAAACCCAACAATTTGACAAAAGCAGAATTGCACTTGTAAGAACAATCATGTAATATAGAATAGGTAGTTATGTAATTAGAAATTATGTAAATCAAAGTAAGACTAGATGGGGAAAACTGAGCGTGGCCAAGAGTTTTTAAATAGGGAGAAAACATTAAAGAGAGGGCCTTTTGAGAAAAATTCTTGGATGAGAAGTCTTGGGAGACTGGGGTCATCGGTGTGTAGGTGCCGTCGAGGGCGTCAAATAGAGACCAGAGAGGCCTTTTCCGCGAGGTGTCACAGCCCAGGTGGACGTTAGCGTCAAGGCAAGGTAGCTGATCTGTCCGACTGTCGATCCACCAGGACAGAGTAGAGGTGAGAGCACAATTTGTAAAAGTTAGAGGAACTATTGTTTTATTTAAATTCTGGGTTAGAATCAGTTTATGTAGGTTAATGTATTGGGAGAGTTACATATTTTAAAAAGAATTTATATTTGGGGAGTAGAAATTTGTACTCTGTTTTACTTACCTGACGTGTAAGTGTAAAGCATAAGATTTAGACTAAGGTTTATTGTATTTAACACACAGTGTAGAATCAAATGTGTGTAGTAGATCTTTCAAATAAAATCAAATGTTTATGTATTCTTTTATATATATATATATATATATATAACCCTCTCAATAAATTAGAGCCAAGAGAACTATCACTTCGTAATAGTTTATGATACATGTTTGTTTGGGTAAGTTTAGGTTGGGTTATTTTTTAAGGTTAAGGTTTGGTAAGATTAAAATATGTTTAGTAAGGTTTGGATAGGTTAGGTATGGTCAGGTTACAATTAATAGGTGTTTTACTTTACAGGTTGTGTTAACACAATCAGTTTATTAGGTTAGGTTAGATACATCTAGTTCAGGTTGGGTTATATTAGTTATGTATGGTTAACTTATTATATTGAACTCTGCTCTCCGCCCATGCGCGCTCACCAGCCCCCACGGTGACTCATGGCAAACAGATTATTGAGTACTCTGAAATTTTCACGGAAATTATTATTGATTACGATAGAGACACATGGCCATAAGTAGGGTGGTGGGGGTAGCGGTGACCTATACAAAATGTAAGACAGATATAGAAATAGACACGCACCATCCCAAATCATTCCAATTACGTCAAGCATTGTAAAATTACCAATAATATTTAAATAGTCACTAATAAACATTTCAAACAAAGTTTGATATTGACAACTAAAAGAAACAATATACAGTACTAATATGAAGCACCAGATGTTTGACATGTATAATACAGTAGGCTAAGCCTTTTTCGTTGATTTTTGTGTGTGTTTGCTTTTACATAATCTAAAGAAAGCATTAATAATTGTGAATAATAATAACTAACCGATTCTAAATTTGCCAAGTTGGTTTCTATGGTAATTAATGTAAATGCTTTCAACAAATGTCTTTTTGTTCAGTATAGGCATAACATAAAACTATCTTAATTTTTACCTAAATCATCTGTTTTATTTATAATATACAACAATTGAATGTAATTGAATTGAATTATAATACAGTAAGTATTTTTCGTTGTTTTTTTGTCTGTCTTTGCTTTTATTTTGTCTAGCTAATCTAAAAAAGGTTTTGGTTGTGAATAATAATAAATTGATTCTAAATTTGCTTAGTCGGTTGCTGTGGTAATGAATGTAAATGATTTAAGTTTATGATCCTAGTCAGCTGTTTTATCTGTTATATGGCTGCGAGTGAACCCCCGAATTTACCGTATTTTTAAACTTTGAAATCAAAATCCTTCTTAGTGTCTCCTATTACCCCATGTGTATTTTAGTTGTAACTTTAAATTTTCGTATTTTTTTGCTCATCCTTTATTCTATGTCAGTTAGTCAGGACAAAACAGCTTATGTAGGCTATATAGATAAATTATTGTCGATAGAATGGCATCAAAATTTAGAACTACATTTACCGTCGGTCAAGGCGCTCGAACACAAAAAAGTGTATCGAATATCGTCCTTGTGGTTAATGAGATTAGTGCAAGTGGTTAGTCAGTAACCGTAGCGCGGTCTGACCTAAACCCGTTTTTAAATCACGATCAAGTTCCCCTGTTGTTATTGTAGTTTGGAAATAACACCGTTCTGTTATTGAACACTGACCAGACTCGTAAAAACATATTCTTTTCCCATAATGATGGACTTTGTAAAACCGCTACGCCCTAAACTATTGACGAGAGGATACGGAAATGGCAGTTTATACAATCGTCACGCCGATTGGCGGCCATATTGACTGAGACGGAGTACATTTAGTTCGGGCTTGTTTGTTTGGACAATGTTGTGTGAAACTGTGATGCACTTCATTGCCGCTTCTTGTAGAGAAAGTTGTAATTTTTAATAGCCTGGAAATATATAACTCGATCACGCAGCTGAACCGCTTACCTGTGTTGAGTAAATTTATAAAATTAAGTTTATATTATTTTATTATTGCTTCGACCAAATAATTGGGAAATTGGTCTACTCACGAGGGCGCTAACTTGCTGCCTGCGGTACGAAATTTATTAGTAGAATTGGTTTGCATATGAGACTTGCGGAGTTGAATTATCAACTGCTTCGCTTCGCTCGCAGAGAGAATTTTAACCGGTTACTTTTATGGTATTTTACGTTTTAGGGAATCAGGCGGACTATAAGGTCATGTAAAAAAAGAAAACGTGGGTTTTTAGATAAAACCCCAAAAAATGTTTCATTATAGTACGAAAATATTGTTTTCCGGTCAAAAAACGTGCTTCTGGTTGTTGATTGTTTTGGCTAACGAACTCGTCCGAGCGACTTTAAAAACCAACGTGTGTACCGAATTGGGCCAAAACGGACGTAAATTGTGACCTTTAGAGTGCGAACATATACACATTTTAATGACACCCCAAAACCTGTGGACTACGATTGGTGCTCATCGACCACTCCTGACCTAAGGTCTCATTATAAGAGTCCCTGCAACAGCTTATCTTTCCTATGGAAATTCGCTAATAAAACGGCTTTCACGTATTCGGTTGTTTTTAAATAAATGTTAAAACAAATCTACAAAGTTAAGCAAGCATACGAGATAAAAGAGCAGACAGTTTCAAGTTACTGAAGGTTGTTATTGAGCATTTCTAGTAAAATTCATCTCAAACAAATGAGAAGTTTTTGGGTTTATTCGAAAACATCTTTTTTGTAATATAACAGTACAGTCTGTGCTTCACCCATCTTCATCGACACCAGCTACACGTATCTCGCTCAGCTGTTCACCCCCCCCCCCCCATGTACCATGCACGATGAAGAGTAATTATGAAGTACAAAATCACGCTTTGACATACTAACCCATGTCGCTGGCATAGTCATGCTCTCGACTCGTGTAATTGCATTTTCTAGTTGAAATATCATCACAAGGAAGGCACGCCGCTTGTAAGGCAATTATTGACTTGGAACTGGTTAATTAGGCCCTCTTGTAATTATTGTGTGTGAATGTTCTCAGGCTTGTTAAGACGCCCCCACCCCCGCCATACTCTCAACGACATACGATACGTCGATTTCTTTGACGAATTTCCAACATCTTCCCCTTTAAATGGCAGTGCCTTAGTTTCACTAATTAGAGGGAAAGTGACTGAATTCATAAAAAAAGTGAGTCAGTTTTGTTTGTGATTTTGTAATTATTTTCTTCTTTGAACGGTAGTGTTTGTATGTAGTTTTAATTTCGAAAAAATGTTTATATTATTTAAATCGGTTTAGTGTTTTGGTAACTTTGTTGCTAAAAAAAGTAAAGTACATAAATGAAACGTTGTGTAATCAGTTATAGATGTATTCGAATAACATATGGGAGATTTGTTGGTTTAGTTTGGTAACGTTAGGTTTGGTTGTGTTGGGGATGGTTAGATTGGGTAAAGTTTGGTTTGGTTAGGTTGAGAATGGTAAGGTTTCGTTTGTTTATGTTTGGTTTGGTTTGGTAAGGTTATGATATGTGTGGTTGTGTAGGGGGTGGTTAGGTTTGGTTTGGGTCGGTTAGGTTTGGAAAGGTTCTGATATGTTTGGTTAGGTTTAGTTGTGTTGGGGGTGGTTAGGTTTGGTTTGTTTATGAAAGGTTTAGTTAGGTTGAGTAATGTTTGGTTTGGTAAGGTTATGATATGTTTGGTTGTGTTGGGAGATGGATTGGTTTGGTTTGTTTATGTAAGGTTTGGTTTGGTTGGTTAAGGTTAGGTTTGGTTTAGTTAAGTTAGATTTGTAAGGTTAGGTTGGATAATGTTTGGTTTGATTAGGTAGTATTTGGTAAGGTTATGATATGTTTGGTTTGTTTAGTTAGAATTGGTGAGATTAGTTTGTGTAATGTTTATTGAATCGAGGTTTGTTTGTTTATGTTATTTTTAGATATGATATGATTGGTAATGTTTAAATAGGTTTGGTTGAGCTGTAGGCCAGTCGGTAAAGGTCAATTTAGACCAAAAGTACCAGTAATTTGCAATACGGCTGTTTTTTTATAAGTACATTAAAGTATGTAGATTAACATAAAAAAAAGTTTACCAGTCTATCGATTTCCCAAAGTCGAAAAAAAATCGATTATCATTTTTATTCGATTATCCTTAATATTTCGAGCTGGGATGAAGATAGAGGAAAATAAAAAATGCCCCCGTGTAGGGGAAGTATTTTTCAACAAAAAAGGTCATATGTATTTATTTCGTCCGAGCAATGGTTTGTCTGGAAAAAATTCGATAATGCAGGTATGTATTTTGCAGCAGGGGAAATCACTAAAAGGGGACATCTTATTCATATATGAAGCGTTGGCTCATTCTAAATTGGCCGAATTTTAATATATCGAATTGAAACTTGACATAGGAGTTAAAATATATATTTTAAACATTTATGCTGAGTCTCAGCTTGTTATCTTGAAAATTACCCGATCTAGAGCCGCTTGACTTATTAATGGGTTTCTCGATTTTAGGAGTACTGGACCCACCAATTCATTTTAAACAGCTCCAGTTTAGAAAATTTTCAAAATATCAACCTGAAAGTTTTTTACAAGTTAAATATATATATTCAAACAAGTTCAAGGAGTATAAACCTTTTTCATTATTTACTTTTAAAAGCACAAGTAAATTAAAAAAGTATAATTTTAGACCTTTTTAGATTTTTCATCAAAACGCTTGAGTTGATCAGCTGCAGATTAGTCATTTTTTAAAATATAGTTTTTAAAATAAGTATAGCAAAAAACAATTGTATTTTTAACTTCTGTACCAATTTTTAAATCGATATGTTCAAAAATGTCGAAAATGGAGTCGTTGAATCCAAAAGTGTTATAGTTAAAACGAGATAGGTAAAACAGAAGACTATTTTCAAGCGCCTCGTTTTTAAAAATAACAAGAAAAAAATCGTTCATACTTACTAAGAATATTTATACTGGTGTACTCAACTTGTAAAACAAATTTGATGTTGATATTCCAAAAAGTTTCTAAACTGGAGCTGTTTAAAATGAATTGGTGGGTCCGGTACTCCTGAAATCGATAATCGAAATCGACTCCTAAATCGGGTCATTTTCAAGATAACAAGCTGAGACTCAGCATAAATGTTTAAAATATATATTTTAACTCCTATGTCAAGTTTCAATTCGATATATTAAAATTCGGCCAATTTAGAATGAGCCAACGCTTTATATATGAATAAGATGTTCCCTTTTAGTGATTTCCCCTGCTGCAAAATACATACCTGCATTATCGAATGTTTTCCAGACAAACCATTGCTCGGACGAAATAAATACATATGACCTTTTTTGTTGAAAAATACCTCCCCTATACGGTGGTATTTTTTATTTTCCTCTATCTTCATCCCAGCTCGAAATATTAAGGATAATCGAAAAAAAATTATAATCGATTTTTTTTCGACTTTGGAAAATCGATAGACTGGTAAACTTTTTTTCATGTTAATCTACATACTTTAATGTACTTATAAAAAAAATTCAGCCGTATTTCAAATTACTGGTAGTTGTAACCTATACCGACTGGGCTACTGGGGGTTTATATGTTTATGTTAGGATAACATATGATATGATTGGTAATATTTGGTTTGGTTGAGTTAGGGTTGGTTATTTTGGCTTTGTTTATGTTTGGTTTGGTAAGGTTGTTATATGATTTGTAATGTTTACTACTATACTAAAACAATATAGGCGATTATCTACTTTACTTACAAAAAGTATAGGCATCTAGTATCTGCTTTTAGAATAAGATAACGCTTGGAGCAGGTGCTAGAAATCTACCTTTGCAAAGGGTGAGGAGGTACAGGTTCTGATCAAGTCAGGCTGATGCATCAGTAGGACTCGTAGCACAAACGCAGAGAGGGAAGTACATCCAAGATTCAATATTTTTCGCGAAGAGGAGAAGATTCTATATTATATTTTTTCTTTATCTTTAACTGTTAGACTATAAAAAAGGCAATTAAACTTTAGTTTTTTAAAAAACAATCATCATTATTTACTCTCAAAACTACACCTATATCACGTAGAAAACATATCAATAACAGTTTTATAGAAATCGTATAACAAGTTTTTGAGTTAAATAAAATGTAAACGAACTAACTATAGTTGCCTTTTAAAAATTTAGTTAATATACTAACACAATAATAAACAAAATAATGTTATCTTGCAAACAGGGAATTTGTTTTACTCTCGTAACCGACGATAGAGAGAGATAGAGAACAAACCAACAGCGAATCTATTCAATCTTCGACCAACAAGCCAAGTGACTTCAAAGCTGTTGTTAACTACAAAGACTCAGTACACAGTTTCTGTTTAATTAAATTAAATCAATATTAATGGCCGCGACCGACTAAAAGCTTATCTAACCCCGTGGAGAGAAGGAACCCAAGACTTGTTCTGCCAATTAATCACAAACAATTTGTGAATGGACGTGAGAGGTCAAATGTATTGTTGGAGCATGATTCATACGATCAGCTGATTTAATTGGCCGATAGACGGAACCGAATGAGTAAATAGTAATGTTAAGATCGATGTAACATTACAAAAATAACATTTTCGAACAGCCCTTAAGAAACGTTTACCGATGTCGATTTTCATCTTAAAAAATCTTGTGCCGATTTTACAGTTTTATAAATTTTTTTCATTTTAGTATTTATATATTTGTAAAGAAAAAGATGTGTGATCCAATTATTATCTGTGTTTGCTATGTACGCCCGGACCTTTAACAGAATCGAGACCAAATTTGGCAATGTGATTGATAAGCACAAGGGATACCAGTAAACATTACAACCCTAGACAAGATACTATCAATTCCCATGAGAATAGAGAGCGAACATTTTGCACAATTCTTTCTTATGTGCTACATGAAATAGTTAGAGATCTAACATTGCGATTATTTGCTTTCGATTAATTCTTTTACTTTCCTAGAAGCTAGAGTGCTGAAATTTGGTAAATGTTTTCATAAATGTTACATAGAAAAATTAAACTCACCGAAATTTTAAGGGGTTAAAATGCTGTTATAAATGCTACTCACTTTCTACGAGCTTGAGAGTTGAAATTTTGTACATATTATTTTTTGGGTATGTAATAGTACATCTCCATTATTTCAGATAAACTTTAAACACATATAAAGCAAACCTAATTCCTAATTCAAAACCTATAATAATAATAAAATTGCAAGACAAATTTAAATTATCAATAGACCCAAATCGAAACAGCCGATAACATAATGAAATACAAAGAATGGAAACATACAGAGCGATCTTGCGGATAATAATGGAACTAACACGCACAATTTCAACAGATGTTTCAGAAGCCTTACGAAACGAAAGAAAACCAATAATATTTTTTGTTAACGAATATAAACTAATAACTTAACTCCATTTATATAAAGAGCATAAAATTCTGCAACTAAAAATACCAACTAGGCCAAATATAAGACATTCCACAATTTAAAATAAATGAATAACACTTTCACCACGGCAATCTACACTCTAACAGCTGACGATTTTAATATAACAAAATCCGTGACTACGGTAACATTGTACTTAAATTGATACACACACAAATTAAAAAATAAGTGGAAACAATTTCTAGGCAATACAATATTTTATATATATAATAATAAAACCCATTTTAAATCAAATCAAAATTTATTCTATAAATAAAATGACCAAGACTCAACTGACGGCAGACGGCCAAACAAACAAGGAGAAGAAGAAACGAGTAAAAAAGAAACGACCAACCGGAACGCAGAATTTGCAACAAAGCCTAAATTAAAAACATCTGATAAAAAAAAGGGAGTTCTGAAAAGAAGCCATACCAGTAAGGTTACAAAAATTGTATTCTAAGGCTTGACGATAAGGAAAAACCTAAAGAAGAAGCGAAGAGAATACATCTTTTGAAGTGTTTTAAAACAATTATCAAGACATCATCTACGGTGGTGAGAGAATAACAATTAGATTTTGAACTATTTGTGATAATGCCAGAATTTCATTAGTTTTTTTTATCTGCCTGACTATAACCTCACATTCTGAGAACATTTCATTATAAATATTCTAATTCTTTTTCAGAACATTCTCAATATTTTAATTGTATTTTTTTGTATGTATTTGTTAAATATTTTGATTGAATATCGTGCCACGGACACCAGCCCCGAGATTAAAATTTTTTCTTGTTAACGAGCCAATTTTAGGCCGTAAATGATTTATCTTTATTTGTTCAAATAGATAAGTATATCGTTATCAAATTAATAAATAATAATTCGTTTGTTCTTATTATTATTGTTTTTCATTTATTAAAAGTTAAGTTGAAGATAAATAAATAAAAGGAAGTTCAGTACAAAAAGTACAAAATATACAGGTAATATGCAAGAAAGAAAACACATTTTTATTTCCATTACTTAGACTAAGTCTAAGGGGTGAAATGTTGAAGTGGGATAACTATCCTTAAAAATAAACAATAATTCTTAAATTTGCTCAAATTTATTATTAAATCCAGGCAGGAGTGAAAAAATATTTCTGAGTTGACCACAGCCCTCCAAGTGACAGAGCTATACACAACTAGCATTGAGTTTGTGTGAGTTTTATTCTTCCGCTAGCAAAAATAGGGCATCTTCATAAAGCCGGAAACTAAAGGTAACCCAAACGTACTGAGTTGCGCATGGGTGACAATGTATGAGAGTATGTATTACTAAACACAGCTTTCTCTCACACATTCAAAATTAACGGATATGTAATTTTTTAGTATTCTTCCGCGAAGTTGATGTGATAACTAACAGTGTAGACACTCTAATAGGAACACAAATTCGGCGTGTACATGCTTCGATAATAAAGCAGATTTTTTCGTCATAAATTATACAAATTTATTGAAATTACTTTTATTTAAAAGATATTCAAACTTCGAATGTGCTGAGATTTTTATATAGGAATTATTGCATAAGAAAAATCGCAAACTTTGACGTTGAGTTAAGTCAAAGAACAAATTTAACATTCGGACTGTACTAACCTTTAAATTGACATACTCAAAATAATTGTCTGATCGTTATTACTCCAGTAATCTTGTTACCCGTTTAACATTCAAGACGGTGGCTGGGTGCCGAGCCTTAAGTTATTTATAAGAAAGAAAAAGCAATTCTGGGTAAAATATTTTTCGTATTATCATTATTTTAAGTAAAATGTACTCATAGATGTTAAATACACCTCAAACTCTGATTGTTGGAAAACGTATTATGTTTGTAGACGTAAATGGGAAGTATAGATCGATTTGGACGAAACTCATTTTGTTTTTTGGGGGGCAGGAAACTAGGATACGAAATAGTTTTTTGAATTGCCAAAACGGTATGGCTCAATATTTACCCGATATTCCTTTCATTCATATCTGCGTGCGAAGCAACGCATACTCACTAGTTGAAAACATGTACATTCTACATTTTTCCTCCAAATGTTTAGTTGTGACCACCTAGTCAACTGTTTCTTGTCTTTCGCTAAATTACAGATAAAAGGTCAACACCCTGAAAGCCAACTGACATGCTAAAGTGGGTTAGTCAAAACCGTTAAGCAGACACCTATATACCCCACGTGATCCTTAACGACATACATAATATTACACGGAGATGCGTTACTAATGTAATGGAAATTACTAGGGGAGAAGGATGCACTTACTTCTGAGATGTTCAGTGTGCCAAGCACAACTGTTGGTTTTTACTCTACCACGTTGTTCGTATTCTAGGTTGTCAGATGTATATTTTATATACTACAGAGTATACCGATTGTTTCAAAATGAATATTTTAAGGCTTTGTAGTATTTAACAACTGCTTCAATCCTGTTTCTTAAGTCGGGTAGGTCAGCTGGTAGCGGAATCATATATCCATGATCCTCTATGAACCTCCGAAGGTAAAAATTGCAAGCTCTGTCATCCGTCCCCTTGCGGCCAATCCAGCGGCTACAACGTCGTTTAACCAATCGCGTACTGAGTTATACCAAATAAAGTTCTGCGGTTCGGTTTCTTCCAATCGAGGAAAGAGCTGTAGTTGTTGCGCAGTAAGATAAGAACCACCAGTTAGAGTTGCTTAAACAAAAAAGAAAGGCCCATAAACTTTTCGCCGGGATATGGAACAAAAAAACATTCAATTTAGAAGAGTTTCGTCGCGACCGTACCATCTTGTGGGGATTTGCTGACCACCAGACGCGCACATTATGAGTGTTCACATTTCCACGTAGGTGAAATTTCGATTTCTTACTGAAGACGAATTGTCTGGAAAATGCGTTTCAACGGGTTTGTTTGTAAATACTTACATATTTACTATCAGAGAAAGGACTTGTGCTTTTGTTAAAGGTTGTAACAAACGATTTCAATAGAACATTTGAATTTGTAGGTTTTCTACGACTGCATCTAATTAATCGTCAACATTATTGATCTTGACCTACATTACTTAGAATAAATTACATTTGTGAACAGCTGTGAGTCGATTTACTAATTACCAAACGATTTTAACAAAAACATAGTAACTGGTGGCTTACAACCGGTATTAATTTTAAACAGGAAGTCGTAAAAATACCAGCCAATATTCACAACAGTATATTTCTGTCGATAATTGAACTGAATGTTGCTTCTCAGACAAGGCCGAGGCACGAGGCCCTTCGGGTAGAAAGACGTACAAAAGAGAAACAGAAAATAATATCCTCATATATTTGTAGTGATTTATACAGTCATATCATGCTATTGTGGCGGAGGATTGGCGTGATCGTGGTGTGTTTCAACATCCAGCGCATCTGTATTTCTTTCAAGTCTATTTACCAAATCATATTAAATACATTTTTGTATCCGTGAACGTTTTCAAGTCCCATATTTGAGCTTTTACATTGTGCACAAGTGGCTTCCGTTCACTAGGGTCCGTTCTTGACCTTATTCTGTATCTTCCAAACGTCGCCTTCGTCTTTGCCCTTGGAAAGAGTGGTAAATACTTCAAAACAGTATTTCGTCACTTCTCACTTCAATTAATATTCAAGATGAGGCAAATATTTTTATTTTTGATCGGTTGAGTCAGCATTTAAGAGTCACAACGATTGTAGTCTCACTGTAAATAACTTGTTTCGGACGTGACGAAAATCTATTGTTAGTGGCCGTTTGGGTAGTCTTAAAATAAACAAATCATTTGTAGTGATTCACTTATACAAAGAGTGGATGAGTGTATGTAAACAGTTTGATTTTCATGTTGTAGCCTATTTTATGACATTGGAGATTTGAAAGTTGATATTTAAAAAATAAAGCATAGTACTCGAAAAGGATGTGGTTATGTTAGTTTAGGTAAAATTAATTTAGGTTAGTCTATGTTAGGTTAAGTTATCAAAAATAATTCACAGCAAGAGTTTTATTTTGACAAGCAAAATCAGTTTAGTTAGGTTAGGTTGAGTTATGTTAGGCTATGCTAAGTTAGAATGTAAAAGGTAGTTTACAATAGGAGATTTACTTAACAGGTAAACAGTTGTTAATCAAAACCAGTATATTACTTAAGTTAGGTTGGATTGGGTTAAGTTTAGTAAGGTTATGTTAGGTTAGTTGTCAAATATAGTTTACAGTAGGTTTTGCTAAACAAAATCAGTTTATTTCTAAAATCTATTAGAAAACTCACCCACAAAACACACACATTGCTTCCTCTGTCTTTGTGTGTTCCACTGACAATCAGTTAATTAAATTTGAAACAAAGCACCGCATTAACTGTTATATTTATTACTGGACTTAACGCTCCACAAATCTCTTAAAAGTAAGCGAGCCTATTTCAGAATTTGGACTGTACCCAAGTCTCGCACAATACGTTAAGCAGATTTCGCTTCTAAAGATCTTAATTTAGAACAAAAACCGTTCAAATCTAGATACGCCGCATGTCGCAATTAAAGTAAACAAACCGGGATCCTATATTTGGGCTTAAATCAGCAGCCCCCAAAAACGACCAATTTAAAATGAGCTCCGCCAACATAAATAAACGACGATATTATCTGGCAGTGACTAAAATACCGAGTCAATAATTGCAGGCGTATAAATCCAATGAACGGCGGGAGGGGGGGGGGGGGGGACGAAATCTTGGGGTAAGATAAGTTAATTAACACTGAAGCTTAGGCATAGTCACGATACTGAGGCAGATACCCGATACTTGGAAAGATAAAAGTGGTCATTGCGTGTATGTACACGGTATGTATGTACATGATCGTATATCGTGAATAACCGCACAAGGAGATGACATCGTGTACAATGGATGCGTAGACCAAGTTTTCATAGGTTGGTGGTGTGAGACAACTAAAACAAAAGGTAGGAAAAATAATTTCAAATAGAATAATTCCATCACGCAGCTGAACCACTGACGTAAGTTGAGCGAATTTCCAAAATAAGTAGGCCTACATATGAACCAACTATTTGGGAAATTGGTCTTCTGCATGTAGTTCCTGCATGTACGAAATATATTTTGTAGAATTTGTTTACACCTCAGCCTGCAGCGGAAACACTCGCTTTGCGAGTTTGCACCACGATCATGCGCTCTCGGATTATAGTATGCTTCGCTTCGCACGCACCGGACAAACTCGGTTTTTATTGTACTATATTATTTTTCGTTTTAACCGATTTTGGGGGAACCAGATGGTCTACAAGATCGTGTAAAAAAAACAAACAAAATGTGCAGAATAATTTCCTATATTTATTTTGTTGGATAAAACCCCTAAAAATATATCATTCTAGCACGAAAAATCGCAATTTTTTTTACCTCCGGTCGAAAAACGTGCTTCCGGTTGTTGGATTTTTTGGCTAACGAACTCGTCCGAGCGACTTAGGAAACCAATTCTTGTACCAAATTTGGATCAAACCGGATGTGAAATGTAGCCGTTAGAGTGATAACACAAGTGGATATAAAACATTTCTATATATAAAAATAAATGATTGCTTCTTTGTCCTCTATAGACTCAAAAACTATTCGTCCAATTTCACAAATAATTTCATACTTTTTCATATCGTTGCCAGGAGTGTTTAGACGTTACAATTACTACAATCTAATAGATTGAAATGGCGTTGCCTCTCTTATACAATCCTATAGTCTAATACGAGCAATGTCTGTTTGTTTGTACGTACGAGGAATCTCGAGATCCAGCGGAAGGATTTTTTAAAACTGAGTACATCTTTAAAACAACGTGAATAAGCTTGCCTTAAATTTGCCATTAAAGGTTAAAAAGTATAGGCCTAACTGTTGAAGATATGCACTCTCGTACAACTGAAAATCTCATCCGATTACTCAGGATTAATACTAATATAATTTTGCGGTAAGCAGTGCCTAAATTCAAATTTTTTATTGCTCAATTATACATTACGATAATAATTTCAAGCTAAACCTCGAGAATCCTAAAAATGACCAATTAAGCCTATATTTATTTAAATTTTATTAAACCAGCCTGACGAACGTTCCCAATCCTTCACATAACGATATAAATAAATTGCCTCTTCTATTAGACAGTCGCCCGAAGCGTGTCCCATCAAAATCTTATTGATATGGAAGTAGTCGTCGGAAGCGGCCGGTGGCTTATTTATTGGTCACAGCCAGAAGCCGGGAAATCGCTAAGGTGGTCCCGACAGCTACCTTGCCCACACACGTACGACCCACATCGAGACGTACCAATTTTCAAAATCAACATCGAACCGGCCTGGATTTTATGCTCCTTGTTCGCCCTTTCTTTTCGGTGAAGATCGTAAAATGCACGCCATGTGAATTATGCGCGCTCTTTTTTTTTTAGGACGATCGAGGTGAAGTTATGCCGGGAGTAACGAGATTCCGTGTAACGAGTAGGTGTTTTTTTTTGTAAGAACGTTTATAGTTTTTTCTCGATAAATATAAAATAAGGAAAATGAAAACATGTCGGAGAATGGTAGACAATACCAGTTATTTTAGTTTGGAGTTGTTTCTAGGTCATTAGAGTGTCGGCTGGAGTTCTTCAGTTTGGAAAAAATAAAACATTTTGACTATCAAAACAAAAGTTAGATCAAATTAACTCAATAAATTGGTTTACTTTTATAATTTTGTTTCCTATATTTATAATTATTTTATATTTCCTTAATTAAAACCCACAAACACGATACAAAAAATTCGATCACACAGCTGAACAGCTGACATGAGTTGAGCAAATTTCCAAAATTAGGCTAAGTTTATACGTTGTCTGATTTCAAAGCAACTATTTTGGAAATTGATCTACTCACGAAGTCGCTGAATAGCTGCCTCCGAAATACGAAATATATTAGTAGAATTTGTTTCCACGTCAGCTTGTAGCCCTTGCTAATGCGTTGCTTTGTTTCGCTCGCAGAGGAAAAACTTGTTTTGCGAGTTGGCACCTCGACCTTGCGGCCTTGGGTTATGGACTGCTTCGCTTCGCTCGCAGTTAAAATTGCGGAACCGTTTCAATTCTCGTCTCGATCAGGATGAGGTCAACGCATGCTACCGTGTCTAGAGACAATTATACATGTAGAAACAGTGCGCACTGCGTGTAGAGAGCGTATGACGCATTCTCCTACTGTTTCCTTTCAACTGCCGGTTGGAGTCGGAAAAGCGGGAGCGTTTCAGTTTTCGTCTGATCCAGGCCTTAGAGCGCCTACAGAAGTTGCACTTCAAAAGGGTTTTGTTTTTTATTTTTGAGTACGGAAAAACATTCTAATTTCTTTGATCCTCTTTAATAACAAGATAAACTATATTTTTTCCTTTTCGCACTAGAAAAAAGGTGCAACTATGTAGATATACAGTTTTTAAAATGGCTGAAATGGATAATCGACGGTAAACTGTCATACATTAAAATCACCATCAGTAGCAGGTGAAATAAGGTTCATTTTTATACTGCAATTTACAGTATTTAAATCGTTTTCACAAAGCAATAAAATGTGTTACTCCAACAACAAAACAAACACTATCGCGGTAATTAACGTTTTTATGTGCTGATAGAAATATTTTTTAAATACAGATCGGAATTTATATTTTCGCACACATTATTAAAATACTTTCCTCTAATTACACCCGGCTGAGTAGTAAAACCATAAAAGTAGCCAATAAAACTATACTTAACTACACTTTCATTCTCCTACTTTTATTACACACAGTAAATCAAATATTTTGTAAAAGTTATTAAGACTAAAAGTACGTGCTCCTTTTTTATAGGCTTTCTGATATGAAAACCCCGGCTCGTATACTGTGCGCTCCGTATTTTACAATTTGTCCGCCGGCGGAGCAAGCAATATGTGCGAAGTTTTCCGTAATCTCAACTCTCGCAAACTGCCAAACGGATTCTAAACACAACTAAATTGAAAAGATAGATGTACAGCGGGAACTCCCGTCGGGTTTAATAGCTGCATAAACAACGTAACCGGGAGTTGAACACATAAACGCTATTAATGCGACTACATAAGACCGGTGCATTTTATGGCGATAAAGTAGATAATTGTAAATGCTGTAGGTCTGTTTCTTCTAATCTAGGCCGGCGTACGAGCAGGTTTTTATACATTCGCAGGTAGCCGATTTCGATGATAAAAACAATAAATACCTATTTATGGACGCGCCCTATTACTTTATTCACAGATTAAAACTTAATTTATTTTTCTCTGTTAGTTTGTTTATTTAGTTTTGTTAAAAACTCCGTTCATTATTAGCGAATTTCATTTCCATAGGAAAGGTGAGCTATTACAGTGAGACCTAATGTTGGGAGTGGTCAATGAGCACCGATCATGGTCCCCAGAACATTAAACATGTTATAAATAAATGTATTTATGTGTTCGCACTCTAACGGCCGCATTTTACGTCCGATTTAATTTAAGTTTTTTAAGTCGACAAAACGAGTTTGTTAGTAAAAAAAAAAAAAAAACAACCGGAAGTACTTTTTTGACTGGAACTAGGCCTACGAGAATGAAACTTTTTTGAGATTTTATATAAATAAATAAATATAAGATATTATTCTGCACATTTAGTTTTTTACACGACCTTAGGTTGTCACTCGTCTGGTACAACGAAATTCGATCACAACCTAAAATAATATAAAAGTTCCAGTCGAAGCGCGTTTTTCCGCTGCGAGGGAAGTGATGCCGTGATGCATAATCCGATGCCGGCAGGTCCGGGTTCAAACTTACAAAACAGATTGAAGCAGCTCGTGAGCCGGCGCTGGAGGCTGAGGTGCAAACAAATTCTACTAATATATAACGTAGGCAGCTATTCAGCGTCTTCGTGTGTAGACCAATTTCCCAAATAGTTGGTTGAATCCCGAAAATATATTAACTTAATTTTGGAACTTCGCCAACACACGTCAGAGGTTCAGCACATCTGTACTTACTAAAAAGATATACAGTATGTATGTTTTTCTTATTACGGTTTAACTCAAAAACAAAACACCTAATTTCGATAAAACCCTGACGTGTTAAGCATTGTTTTAAAAGTGTTGAATCTGATCTCGGATTGAGATTGAATCAATGAAAAACGAAAAATCAAATAACTAAATCCACACACAGAGTGAGCTTTTTAAGAGTGCCACCATTGAGTTTTCAGAAACTACTGATTTTATAGACAAGTTTAAATGCAGGACTTCGCCTTAATTGATGTGAAAGATCAGCGCTCTTTATTATCTCCATCTGCGGTGTACAAATAGCATTGCTGCAGTAAACATTTGGGCAGAATATAATAAAATACAAATTAATACACACATACAATGAATCCACATATAATATAAGTAAAACATACAAAACGATGTAAACTATTTCACATCGTACAAATAACATAAAATACTATATAATCTATTTAAGACTAAGGTAGTTCCTCCGCCGATTAAAATGCCCTCTGTTCAAGGAAATTTGTAAGCTTATTTTTACAGTTTTTAATGCAAAGCACTTACTTCCATTCTATTGTCTGGCAACCTGTTGTACAATTTGACATCAAAATAGCGCACTCCGTCCTCGATCAACTTTAGTCTATGTATTGAGTAGTGAAGCATATGCCGTCTCATGGAATATCCATGCTTGTACTGTTCGGCGTTCGTATAATTGTTTCTAAAAAAGAGCAGGACATTCAGGATGTATATACAGGGAAGAGTTAAACATTTTAATTTCGTAAATGAGTTTCCGCGTGATTGCCTTCCTTCTAAATTTCAAATTATCTTTATAATTCTTTTTGAATGGAACAAATGTTTCCTCCGAAGAGCATCACCATATCTTAGGTGAGGGTACACATTTCCTCATTCTCCAAAAAGGCTTAAATTTTTTTAATTTCTTACAGAAACTGATTTTATTCATAATGGATTTTACACAACATTTTTAAGACTTTCTTTCCTTTTTTATATAAACCTATGCGTTTGTGTAAATTTAACTTGAAATTTGCCAATTATTTGTTTAAATTCCTCAGCAACTTATGACAAGGAGTTAAAAAAATTCCCATTTCAAAGGTGCTTTAAATTACAGTTTTTACGAAGTTACAAATTTATTTTATTGTTAGTAGTCAGTTTTTATGTTTTTACCAATAACTCTTAACCGGTCATTAAAGATCCGAATGGCACTGATCAACCGTTATATAATTTTGACAGGAAAGTAAAATGTCTTGAAAACTGCTGTATATATAAGAGGCTATATTCTGGCTTAATGACTGAATGACCAAATGACTGACTGACTGACTTAGAATCAACGTGGTGCAAAAACTACTTAATATACAAATTAATACGAAAATGTAAAGGTATATTCGTATGGGTTCATAGACGCACACTAAGAAAGTATTTTGCGAAACAAATATTTAAAAGTGTAGAAATAGTGAAATTTCGGATAAAACAGCTGTTTGGATAAAATATTTGTTTACATTCATTACCATAGCAACCAACTTAACAGCTTTAGAAGCAGTTTATTATTCTTCACAACAAACACTTTTATGTTAGATTAACAAACTAAAAGCAAACACAAACAGAAAATGCTTACTTTATTATATTATGATTCAATTCAAACATTTATTGTTACATTTTATAATAAATAAAGCAGTTGATTTGAATAAAGAACTTATCATAATTTTACGTTAGGCCTACAATTAACTAAACCACGTTTTTTTTGCAACCAATTTTCAAATTTAGAAATTTCAAATCATTTTAAAATGTATGGCTTCAAATTGGAGGGGAAAATATTAAAAATTACAAATAATTTATGATAAAGTTTATAAAGGTACTATTTTTGTATTTTAAAAAGCGCAGCTGATAAATGTTCAGTGTTGGTACAACAATTAGCTGTTTGCTCTTAAACTTCCACGTAAGCTATTTCTTAGCGGCATTTCCATTAGCAGCTAATTTTTATTTCTAATTTGTTGGTTAGTTTTTTAGGCGTATTCATAATACACGGTGATTCATTCAACCTCTACCATAATATATCGAAAACTGTACTATTATATCGAAAACTGAATATGTTTATTTAAACATATAATATTATTTACCATCGAAGCTACAGCTGTATTAAAAATAAATTATAAAATGTGTATGTGGAGGCAGGAAGGGGGTTGGGTTGCGTAGCGCGCAGTGTTCCACTAGTTAAATTGTGGATGAAGGAAAGCTCGGAATGGTTATTTTTAACAAGTACAAAGTTAGTACGAATGCTGGTTAAAGATAAAATATACGTATCTCTGACTGTTTCTTTGGTAAACCCCCTTCCACAAAAATGATCGGTCTATTTCGAAAACGCTTAGACTTGAAACATATAGTTTCAGCTGAATCGGCCCACTCGAAGCCGAGAAATGTTCTAACTGGTAAAGGGAAAACGTTTTCTCGTAAAATTGCAATCGATTTAACGTTATCTGTATGTATATCGATGTATCGATTATTATTGATGTTATTTTAGAATCATCGACATATTACCAAGTACTAAAATATTCTTTACTTCCATACATAACACTGTCACACATGTAAATACATACAATACTGTACTTGTAATATAGATAACAAGGATGTCCACGATAACCTATCTTACTTCCCCAACTCTTGTTCTAACCTAATAACCATGTAAGTTTGGTCTCGCTAGGGAACTAGGCTAGGATAATTTGATAGTATAGCCTACAATTATACGTAACGGAATATCCTGTCCGGTTCCACTGTTTAGGAAATAAACATGTCTGGTGATTTGTAAGGTGGAGTTGTCAGCGTGTTTTGTGAATATTTATAATACACTTTCTAAATCAATGTTTATAGTACCTGACTGTAAAGGTTTATTATCTTTTTCAAAGTTTGTAATCGTAATCAGAGTCGTTTCAAATTTAAATTTTTACTTACAAACCCCGTAAAAAAATAAAGTTTAATAACCCCGTAACAACATAGAATGGTTTAGTCTCTTTTAAAAAGATTTTCTTCTTCTTTCTTAAATACTCCCAAATATATTTGTATGATACTGACGTTTATTTACAGTTCTAAGGATTGAATAATTTCTTATCCTATATAACGAGAACTGCAGCCTCTTGTAAAAAGTAGTAAGTTTTTGGTTACTCATGAGTTATGGATGTCAAACCCCTGAATACGTTTTTGTAACACAGAATATTAATTTAATGTTCTAGAGTTTGTGCCTTTTCTTATCCTAAATAATAACGCAGCTGAACCGCTGATACGAGTTGAGCGATTTTCCAAATTAAGTTTATATTTTTTAGGGTTTCAACCAACTATTTGGGAAATTGGTCTACTCTTGAAGGCGCTGAATAGCTGCACAAGTGTACCGAACTCGTCTGAGCTATTTCGGAAAATCAACGTGTGTACCAAAACGGACTTAAATTACGGCTGTTAGAGTGCGAATACATATAGGCCTACATATATATAATTTTTAATGTCACCCCAAAATGTGTTCTGGAGACCATGATCGAATCTTATTGACCACTCCGTCCTTAGGTCTCAACATAAGTGTCACTGCAATAGCTCATATTTCCAATGAAAATTCGCTAATAAGAGCAGTTTAACAAGCATGGAAACTTTGACGTGTTAGTCCATGTGAAGCGGTTTAGGAGGTGAGTGTAAATTTTTAGAATGAGACTGACAAGGAATAAACATCTAAATCAGGAATTCTTTCTTGAAAGATATTTACCGGCATGTTTGTTTTCAGTAAATATTGTTTGTGTAGGCCTATATTTTATCATTCTGAACTAGCCGTAGATTGGTTTCCTAACAAAAAACATCTTGCCCACTCGAAACACCGCCATTGGTTATCAAACAGATTTAAGAGATTTTATTTTAATCCTATTCAAAACAATCGGTCCTGCGCAGGCGTAAAGTTGCGTTTAGCTATAACGTGCGTCGTGTGGGGGATCCGGTGGGCCAAAAATAAAATAAACTTTACTAGAAGTGGTTCTAGCGTGGAATAAACTACGATATACATATTGCAAAATTAAATAAACGGTTTGTGCAAATGGTTCTTGTTGAATTATAGGAGGCCACCTTTTGACTCGCTCGTCAAGTGTTCCGTACGGCCAGCAGTCCTGAAAGTTTAACCAAGCTGATATCAATAACAAAATGGCGTATAAAAGATTATATACAAATGTTTAACAGAAATAAGAGGAGTGTTCGAGTGTAACCTTTTGAATCCAAACCACTCGTGCATGGTGGACAATATATATTATGTATAATGTATTCCCATGGTTATTCTTACATCGGTCACAAATAAAAGTTCGTGTATTTCGGACGGAGTCGTATACTTCTTGTAGAGTAGCCATTCAATATGGCAAGCCATGTATATACAGACTGTGCATACAGTCCATTTATTATTCATGATTTTTGTTACTGCAAATAAGTTAATTAAACTTAGTAAATATCTTATGGTGCATAAAAGGACAATTTCCTTCTCATATCTGATCCTCTATGATTTTGGAGGCTTTGGAGGGGAAGGGGTTAACAATATTTCAAATGTAAAAGTAGGTTATGCAATACACCATTGTAAACCTTATTAAAAGAGAAACAGGATGGGCCAAACTAGAGCTTAGTATTTTGGAAAATTATATTTATATAATAACATAAAAAAAGGTTATTAATTAGTTAATATCAGGAGTAAGTATGTTGTTGAGGTTAAATGTAACACAATTTAAGTGAGCTAATTCAGAATCTGTTATTGGGTACACAAAGATTTGTCAAGGGTGTCAAATAATGTCAGAACATTAAAATAGTGTTTGCATTTGCTATACTGTAGTAGTTTTTATAAATGTAACTCAAATGCTATTCTGTCTGGGTATGATTTTTAGATTGAAATTTAATTTTTTAAATCTAATTATAAAAAACGATGACGAAATAATTTTTTTTAAATATAGTGCCCTCAACAACCTACTTATTCCTAATATTAACAAATTAATAACCTACTTTGATGTTATAATCAAAATATAATTTTCCAGAACTTTGATTGACCATTACTTTGAAACGAAGCTAGATACTCGGCTATAGTTTGCGCAGATCTGTTTCTCTTTTAATAGGCTTTTTAATTTTGTATTACATGACCTATATTTACATTACCCTTCCCCTCCCAAGCGCCCAAAAGTCATAGAGAGTTAGATAATATGTCAGAAAATTCGTCCTGTTTTGCAACAAAAGATGTGTAGAAAGTTTTGTTAACTTATTTTCTGTTTCAAAAATAATGAAGGGGTTAAATGGACTTTATGAAAACATATATGTTTTGTAACTTTTTCCAAATTTTCAAATTTGTTTAATATTTAAAGTTTTTAATAAATTAATTGTATGCCTGCTCCAAAGCTTTTTAACTCAATGCCAGAACATATCAATGGATTTTGTAAATGTTGACTGACCGAGTAGACGTTGGATTTTTATTTCTGTAAGATAATATACAGGTTTTCTTTTTTAAATGGGCCACCATTAATTTCTTGTAAACTATAAATCTGACAGCAAAGTTTAAATGGGTAACTTTTCTTTGTTTTTTGAGAAATTAATAAATATGTAGTTTTGTCCCTTTTATTCCTCTGTATTATGGTTTTAAAAAAATAACAAAAATATTATTTCTTGATTTAAATAGTTGGGCTCTGGCAAATCGAGCCAGTCTACCTGCTCCGCCTACCCAAAAACATCCAAATGGAGCCAGAGGCTTAAGGGTGACCCTCGGACCACATCCAAATCGAGCCAGCTATTCAACCCTTGAAATCACTGAAGCAGAAGTTTTGTAGACGATTCCATATTTTCAGTAATGCGTATTTAGAAAACATTTACTGTTTCCAACATTCTGTGACTAAACAGTATAGGTTAGTACCTCTGGTTTTTTTAAATTCTAATTATATAATGTGATAATAACGACGAAATATTATAATCA